>QRFJ01003478.1:28473-55309 GCA_006176705.1 Cocos nucifera | reverse complement strand
AATTTTATCCTTAGAAGTGTATAACAAGTGTCAGCCAATTCTGGCTTCTAGGACACACATATCTAACAAAAATATCCACCTCTTGTTAGATATATGTGCCCTAGAAGCCAGAATTGGCTGACACTTGTAATACACTTCTAGGGGCAAAATTGTAATTTTGACTATAATTTATAAAATGGGTTATTTTCTATCACACCTGCGTATTTAGTGTCTATGATACATCCTTTGAGTTAATGGTAATGATAATTCATATTTTCAAGAGTTGAAAATTTAAGACATGAATAATCATTATTAACTCATAAACAGCTCCCGACCATAGGATCATCACGAGGATGGTGATTGATCCAGAAGGTTGGTGTACGATCGCTTCTCTTTAGTAGATGAGTCTTGAGTCTACGGTGTGGAGACACCGGAGCGAGAGTACAGGTACTCATTAGAGAACGAGGGCACTGAGCGTGACCACCTCGAGTAGTCATTAGGGAGTCTACCTTCTCGTCAATGACTGACTCGATGCTGTAGTAGTGTGTCTGGTTCTTTGACCTGAGATGCATCGGCAGTTCACCTTGAGGGTGTTATAGTTGACTACACCATTACTCGCGTCTCCTAGCCATATGGAACCCTGAGGTGTATGTTGGCTATAGCATGTTCATTGTAGGAACTGGATTGCATCAAGATGGGATCTATCTACCTCGGTGGTAGAGCAGTAGCCCTATGATGATCATGAGAATCAAGTCCAGAAATCCATGGCCATGGTAGAGTGAAATAATAGAAAGAGTTTCTATTTAGATTTTCACATTGGACTCGAATCGAATGATTACTCATATGACAGAGACTAGGGTTTGACGAGTTCACCTTAACCCTAATCTGATCGGGGCTCAAGATAGAAGAACTGAATCACACAGGTAGCTGCACCAAGAGGTTCGCATTCAGCTCTGATGGGTTGCCACCATTACTGCTAGGTGTCACTGGTGGATTTTGGGAGCAATTAGAATGATTTAGATGATCGATCATTCTAGCTGTTCGAATCAGAAGAGTTCTGATCCATCGAAAGGAGTTTCGATGATGTCTATGATAGAGATCATGACATATCCCATTACCATACAGAACTGAACCTAACTGGGTCACACAAACAAGGGTTTGAATCTGGTGATCATCAATTGAATTGATCTAGTTCAATTGATCTGAATGAGATTCAATTAGGTTCAAGAAAATCGTGCTAGCACTCGATTGAACCTAACGTTCTTCTTTTACTATCATAAATAAGTTGTCCTGACTGAGCCAAAGGAGTTTGTGCTCAATCAGAGGCCTTCATATGGTCTGACTGGAGGTTGTTCAAGTCAAAATAGGTTGTCTTATTTGTAAGACATTACCTACCATTTTTGGTCACCTGCCATTTCTTGTTCTTTGACTTTGGTCAAAAGTCTACCTTTGACTGGTCAAACGTTGACCATTGACCCTTTGACTTTTGACCACATGTCATGCACCTATTGGAGAGCTGGTGGGGGCCTGTCCCCCTGCCAGAACCTGGCAAGGAGAAGGGCGCACGCCAAGGGTGGCGTGAGCCCAAGTAGGAGGCGCCTAGGAGTCCTTGTTGGACAAAGACTCCACTCTCTTTTGGATTCCAATCAGAGTTCTACTAAGAATCCAGTTTGACTGGTCTTAGCATCCTCTAAGGAGGAATCTAGGGGTCTCTATTCCAATCAATCAGATTAGATCTGATTTCACAAAGGTTGTGATTGGTTGAGAGGAAGAGGAGTTGGATCACAAGAGGTCTATAAATAAGACCCTGCGCCCACCCTAATTTCCATGCTATTAGACATGCCCCAAGGGCTGCCTCTCCTCCTTCTCCATGCCATAGTCTCTTCTCCCCTGCTATCTCTCTCTTTATAATTTTGATTATAAATAATAAAATGGGTTATTTTCTATCATAATGTGTATTTAGTGTCTATGATACATCTCTTGAGTTAATCATAATGATAATTCTTATTTTTAAGAGTTGAAAATTTAAGACATGAATTTTCATTATTAACTCATAAAATGCTTCCGACCGTAGGACCATCATGAGGATGGTAATTGATCTGAAAGGTTGGTGTACAATCGCTTCTTTATAGTAAATGAGTCTTGAGTCTACGATATGGAGACATCGGAGTGAGAGTACAGGTACTCATTAGAGAATGAGGGCACTGAGCGTGACCACCTCGAGCAGTCATAAGGAAGTCTACCTTCTCATCGATGATTGGCTCAAAGCTATAGTGGTGTGTCTCATTCTTTGATCTGAGGTGCATCGATAGTTCACCTTGAGGGTGTTATAGTTTGACTACACCATGACTCGACCTCCTAGCCATTCAGAATTCTAAGGTGTATGTTGGCTATAACATGTTCATTATAGGAATTAGATTGCACCAGGAGGGAATCTATCTACCTCGGTAGATGAGGAGTAGCCCTATAATGATTATGAGAATCAAGTCCATAAGCCCATGGCCATGGTAGAGTGAAATAATAGAAAGAGTTTCTATTAAAATTTTCACATCGGACTTGAATCGAATGATTAATTAATATGATGGAAATTAGGATTTGACTAGTTCATCTTAACGCTAGTCCAATCGGAGCTCAAGATAGAAGAACTTAATCACACATGTAACTACACCAAGAGGTTCATTTTCAATTTTGATGGGTTTCCACCATATACTGCTAAGTGTCACTGATGGATTTTGGGAGCAATTAAAATGATTTAGATAACCGATCATTCTAATTGTCTAAATCAAAAAAGTTCTGATCCATCGGAAGATATTTTGATGATGTTGATGATGGAGATCACAACATATCCCATTACCATACAAAATTGAATCTAACTGAATCACACAAATAAGGGTTTGGATCTAGATATCATCAATTGGACTAACCCAGTTCAATTGATTTGAATTAGATTCAATTAGGTTCAAGGAAATCATGCTAGTACACAATTGAGCCTAATGTTCTCCTTCTACAATCATTAAAAGTTATCTCAACTGAGCTAAATATATTTATGCTCACTCAGGTACCTTTACTTGGATTGACTGAAGCTTGTCTAGGTCAAAAAATGATTATCTTAATTTATGAGATAAATTTAAGATAACACCTACCATTTTTCATCACCTACTAATTCTTATCTTTTGACTTTGGTCAAACATTGACCTTTAACACTTAGACATCTTCCGATGTGTCATGCACCCATACGAGAGCAGATAGAGGCTTGTCCCCTTGCTAGAAAGAGGAAAGGAGGGGGTGCATGCCTAGGCGTGCGCCCAAGGATAGGGACATCTGGAGTCCCATACAGATGAGACTCCAGATTGCTTCTTGGAATCAAATTAGGTGGCGCCAAGGACTCTGCTTTTACCAATCTTGTCACCACCTAAGAATGTTAGAGAGGGGCTCTCATCTGATTAGATCAGATAATATCATGCCATCAATCAAATTTTGATCTGATTGTATGAAGAGACGTGATTGGCCGTGATGATGTGGCACTGCATAGCGCAGCAGGTCTATATAAACCTTATTTGCACCTATCTTTGAAGAATTTCTCCCTTTGCCCATGCCACATTGCTCTCTCCCTCTCTCCTCCCTACCTTCCTCAGATCTTCTCTCTCCTCTCCATGCCCAAGAGGATTTGGGCTCAAGTTTGGTATGATCCAGGTAAGAGAAAAGCGACAAGAAAAGAAGAAGGCAGCACTACTGCAAGAGACGACATCGAATCTTCAAAAGTTATTTTGAAGACCTTTAAGATCAGATCTAGATATGATCTTTGAAGGATAGATCAAGAAGAAATAGATATTTAGATCCTGCTCGAGTGGATACTGATAGAGGCCAGGCGATTGCGTGGCTGCATCCAAAACCTCAGGCAATCAGTAGGATCATCATAGGGTAATTAGATTACCCAAGAATAAGGTATAAATTAAATCTAATTTAATTTATTTTTATTTTATTTTATTAGATCTATAAAATTAGATATGAGAAGTATCAAATTTGATTTAAATCTAAGAAATTTTTTTTTTAAAATATTTCTCTTGATCAAATCAGATCTGAACGAACCTGATCCGAAAAATAGGTTTTTTCCTTCAATTGATATCAGAGCCAGGTTCCCATAAATTATTTAGATCTAATTTTAATTTAATTTTAATCTAATAATTAGATGATTTTAGATATCACATAAGATGTGATTAGATCTAAAATTAAAAAAATTAAAATTAAATAATTTAGATCTAAGTTCTACAAGATGCATGACTAGTTGTAGAATAGAATTATTCTTTGTATAGTCTTACATGATCATAATTTAATTTAATTAAGTTATAATTTTATATTAATTTATTTACTATTTTCTAATGTTACAAATATTATAATAAGATCTAAAAAATAAAAAATAAAAATTTAATTTTTGGTTCATATGAGATATGATGAATGCATGTTTAGACTAGTTGTAGAATAGTTCTACATAATTATCTAGAATAAAATTTATTTTGATGTGATCAATTTAAATTTAATTTTTTAGATAATTATAAGATAATTTAGATCTAAAAATATGTATGATATGATACATGAGATGTATGCAAAATATGTTTATAGTTAGATTAATTTTTATATATGAGATATATGATGTAGATCTAACTAGTTTTGTAGTTTTTATATTTCTAATTAAGACAATCCCCTTGGCCGTCCGGTCATAAGATCAAAGTAAGATTTTAAATATCCTCTCCTTCCATTCGATGGGGTGTTCTTATGATGTGTAGGGATGCTGCACGTTCATCCTTAATCAAAAATTAAGAACTAATTTTCTATAAAACCTAGATCCTAAAATCCTAGGATTTTATTTAAATATTTTATTTATGAACCCTAAACTTAATTAAGAATTAAGATTATAAAATATATATTAAATCTAAAATTTGAATTAAGATTATAAAATATATATTAGATCTAAAATTAAGAATTTTAGATCTAAGATATATTCATAAAATTAGGTTCGAGCTTGGGTAGCTTAATTAGGTCTAAGTGGTTGATCAAATCGAATCAAGAGTTGGTTAGATGGGATCAAAAGTGCTTAAACTGATCAGTCTAATAGGATTAAATCTGGATCAAGATCGAATCACATGAGTGATCGATCAAGCTAAGACCTAATTAGGCTCAGTGGTTAGAGTCTGGATTGTAGGCTAATTCGATTGATTTTAGCTCAACAATTTAATGTCTAAGGTAAGTTTGGCAGATACGATCGACTGATTTTCAACTGAAAGCTACTTGACTCGAATGCATTCTTATCGAGTTAATGGTATATCCCTTCCACCGATCTCACTTATCTGGCCATACTTGTTGGCTCAGTCCTGATCTGAGGTGGCCAATAATCTAAGCTAACCCATGCTACTAGGTTAGTCATAATGGTTATGACTATGTCAAGTCTAGTTTAATGAGACCTAAAAATCTTCCTAAGAAAAAATTAAGTCTAAGATCTTCTACCATTGTAGACGTGCGGACCCTTCCTGGGATTGATTGTTCTCGACTGATTATAGTGGTTTAGTTGCACCGAAAAGATGCAACCATGTCTATTAGGCATTGGATGCTACGGGCTGGAGGATGGATTGGGCTCAATATTCTAGATATGGTGAGAGACTCAACTAGAAATCTAATATGTGCAAATGGTAGGTCTAACTTAACTAAGGAGTGGATTAATATTTTGGACACAGTGAGATTCATGAATTAGGGACCAAGTTTGGGTGCACCATGATTAGAGAATCATTGAACAAGAGTTGTTCACTCATTGGCTAACCCATCACCAATAACTATTAGGTGAGGTGATGAGTCAGTTGCTGGGAATGCACCACCCACTAGAAATCATTAGTCATTGAGATTTCTGCATCTCTATAGAGGGAGTGTAGGGATCCAAGAAAATAGTGGAAGCTAATTTATTTAAAAATAAAAATTTTAAATAAATTAATCAAGTCTTAATTATAATATCTAACTAGAAATTTTGACTCTCTATGAAAAAATATCTGCGTCTAATCCACTAGCACGTATCCTAGACACCCATAGACTGATCTGACCCAATTACAAGGACTGGCTCTAGAACTTCAAAATTATTTTGGATTCTAAGAAGTTAACTTATGTATTGGACTAGGATCCTCCCACCTTACCAGCTTGTCCATCTGCTGAATAGAGAGCGTCTCTTGATAAGTGGATGGACGAAGATAATAAGGCTAGATATTACATGTTGGGCTCGATGTCTGATGAGCTTCAGCGCTAACATGAAGATATCAAGACTGCCTGCCAAATATTGGCTCACCTATAAGAGATGTTTGGTGAATAGAGTTGCGCAGCCAAGTATCAAGTCACTAAATGACTATTTAAGGCTAAAATGCATGATGGACAGTCAGTCCAAGATTATTATCTGATGATGATCAAAAACTTGGAAGAGCTTAAAAAGCTCAGAGTGAAGTTGGACTTGAATCTGCAGAATGATATAATTCTGCAATCTTTGACTGATGCATATGGGTAGTTCATCATGAATTATCATATGCATAAACTTCAAAATTCTTCGACCGAGCTTATGAACATGCTGGTTACTACTGAGCTTTCTATGAAAGGTTCTAAAGGCTCAGTGCTTGCTATGGAATGGACTTTTTCTAAGAGAAAGTCTTTTGGAAAGAAGAAGAAGTCTATAAAAAGGCAAAAGGTGGAAGGAGGAAAGAAGAAAAAGGCAGAGCTGAAGAAGTCACTGACAAAGAAAAATGTTTCCATTGCAACACTGACAGCCACTAGAAGCGAAACTGCCCTACATACCTGGCCACCCTAAAGAATAAGAAGGAGGCAGGTCCTTTTGGAGGTATGCTCGTTATTGAGTCTAACCTTACGATTTCTTCTGCATCCAGTTGGGTGCTTGACTTTAATTCTAGTGCTCATTTGTGCACTTCCATGCAGTGTCTTGAGGATAGCAGGATGCTGAGGGATTGTGAGATGATCTTATGCATCAAAAATGGAGTAAGAGTTGCTGCTATGGCCGTAGGAACATTTTCTCTTCGACTACCATCTGGTTTAGACTTAGTATTAAAAGATTATTATCATGTGCCTGCAGCAAGCAGAAATTTGATTTCTATTTCATGCCTAGCACTAGAAGGTTATGTAATTAGTTTTCTTAAGGACCATTATAATATTCTTTATGAAAGAAATAAAACTATAAGTGATTTTCTTATTAATGGTCTTTACGAGTTACATATTGATGTATCTATTTTTAATATCGAGCAAAATGTGAATGCTATGAAACAACCTAGGGATAGTCCAAATGATAGGTATCTATGGCACCTAAGACTAGGTCATATAGCAAAAGATAGGATTAATAAATTAGAAAAAATTGGGCTATTAAGTTCGTTGACTTTCGAGTCATATCCAATTTATGAATCTTATCTTTATGGCAAAATGACTAAGCTCCCTTTTATAGGACCTGGGGAAAGGGCCATGGATCTTCTTGTCCTAGTACATACTAATGTGTGCAGCCCATTTGATGTGCCGGCTAGAGGCAACTTTGTTTACTTCATAATCTTTATCGATGATTTATCTAGATATGGGTATGTGTATCTTATGAGACACAAGTCTGAAGCTTTTGAAAAGTTCAATGAATTCAAATATGAAGTAGAGAAGCAAACTAAAAAATCCATTAAGGTTCTTTAATCAGATCGAGGAGGTGAATACCTTAGTCGAAAATTTTTGGACTATCTCAAAGAAAATGGCATAGTCTCTCAACAGACTCCATCTGAAATACCTCAACTCAATGAAGTTTCAAAATGGAGGAACTGGACCATATTAGAAATGGTCCGATCCATGATGGGCTTCATAGACCTTCCTGATTTTCTTTGAGGATATAGTTTGTTAACTATAATATACTTACTGAATAGGTTTCCTTCTAAAACCATTCCTACCACACCGTATGAGATATGGCATGGTAAGAAAATAAGTCTGAGTCATCTCAGAATTTGGGGCTGTCCAGCTCATGTCAAAAGACAACAAATGGATAAGTTAGACTTTAGGTCCTTTAGAGCTCGATTTATAGGATATCCTAAAGAATCATTAGGATATTATTTCTACATTTTAGAAATCACAATGTGATTGTGAGTCAACATGTCATCTTACTTAAAAAATAGTTTATTCAAGATAGCAGCATTGGAAAGCAGATCAAGCTCAAGGAGAAAGTCTCATAAAAGCAATGAGCTAAGGACCAAATGGAACCAAATTAGGTTGAGCCAATTCAATCACTACCTCCTCCACCTCATAGATCTGAAATGGTTTTCCATCCCTCTAAGAGATACTTAGGTACTATTTCAGAGGAAGAAGACAAAATGTTCTTCATAGGTAATGTGGTTCATGGTGATGATCCCAAAACCTATGACGAGGCAATATCAGATATCGACTCCAAGAAATGGTTAGAGGCAATGAAGTCAGAAATCGATTCGATGCACTCAAACCAAGTCTGGACCTTAGTAGATCCACCAGAAGGTATATTACTTATTGATTGTAAATGGATCTATAAGAGAAAGATTAGTGTAGATGGGAATGTGGAGACATTCAAAGCTAGATTAGAGGCAAAAGGGTATAGTCAACATGAAGGCATTGACTATTAAGATATCTTTTCGTCAGTAGCTATGCTAAAATCCATCTGCACATTGCTTGTTGTTGCAGCCTATTTAAATTATGAAATATGGCAAATGGACATGAAAATGGTGTTCTTAAATGGATACCTTAAGAAAGATATCTATATGGAACAACCGCTAGGTTTCACATCCAATGATACCGATCATAAGGTATGCAAACTGCGAAGGTCCATATGTAGACCTAAGCAAGTATTTCGGAGTTGGAATACTCATTTTAATGATCAAATTATTTGATTTCATCAAAAATGAGGAGGAACCATGTATCTTCAAAAAGGTTAGTGGGAGCGCTATTGTCTTTCTCGTATTGTACATGGATGATATCTTCTTTATTGGAAATGATATTTTCATGTTGACCACAGTTAAAATGTGGTTATCCAAAAAATTCTCCATGAAAGATCTAGGAGAAGCATCCTATATTCTAGAAATTAAGGTCTATAAAGATAGACCGAATAGGATGTTAGGACTTTCACAGAAGATGAACATAGAGGAAGTGCTAAAAAGGTTTAGTATGAAAAACTCTAAGAGGGGTTTGGTACCCTTCAGACATGGCATTCATCTCTCCAAGAAGATGTGCCCTAGCACACCTGAGGAGATAGAACGCATGAGCAAGATCCCTTATGCTTCAGCAATAGGGAGCCTCATGTATGCCATGTTATGTACACAACCTGATATAGTCCATACTGTGAGTGTCACGAGCAGATATCAGTCGAATCCAGGTGAAGAACACTGAACTTCTGCGAAATGTATCCTTAAGTACTTGAGAAGAACTAAAGATATGTTGTTGGTTTTTGGTAATGGAAAACTTCAAGTCTAGGGGTATATAGACTCAGATTTTATATCCGATATAGATGATCGAAAGTTGATATCTAAGAGTCTGTTTGTGTGTAATGGTGGTGCTATCAGTTAGAAGAGTTTCAAATAGACAGTGACAGTAGATTCTACCATGGAAGCAGAATACATCACTACATCAGAAGCTGCGAAGGAGGCATTTTGGTACAAAAAATTTACCACAGAGATCAGAGTGATGCCATCAAATGCCATTTCTCTATACTGTGATAACAATGGCGCCATAGCCCTTGCTAAAGAGCCAAGGTCTCATCAGAAATCTAAGCACATCGAGCAGCGATACCACCTCATCTGTGATTATCTTGAGAAGGGATAGGTCGAGATCAAGAGAGTCGACTCCACAGACAATGCAACGGATCTACTCACAAAGCCGTTGGGCCAGCAGAAGATTGAAGCCCACCTTGAGAAGATGAAACTTAGATTTGTAGCCATTTGGCTTTAGGTCAAGTGGGAGTTTATTAAATATGTGTGCTTAGAAGCCAGAATTGGCTGACACTTGTTATACACTTCTAAGAGCAAAATTATAATTTTGACTATAAATAATAAAATGGATTATTTTCTATCATAATGTGTATTTAGTGTCTGTGATTCATCCCTTGAGTTAATGGTAATGATAATTTTTATTTTCAAAAGTTGAAAATTTAAGACATGAATTTTCATTATTAACACATAAAATGCTTTCGACCATAGGATCATCATGAGGATGGTGATTGATCTGAAAGGTTGGTGTACAATTGCTTCTTTATAGTAAATGAGTCTTGAGTCTATGGTGTAGAGACACTGGAGCAAGAGTATAGGTACTCGTTAAAGAATGAGGGTACTAAGCGTGAGCACCTCAAGCAGTCATAAGGAAGTCTACCTTCTCACCGATGACTAGCTTGAAGCTGTAGTGGTGTGTCTGGTTCTTTGACCTGAGGTGCATCGACAGTTTACCTTGAGGGTGTTATAGTTTGACTACACCATGACTCAATCTTCTTGCCATTCGAAATCCTGAGGTGTCTATTGGCTATGACATGTTTATTGTAGGAATTGGATTGCACCAAGAGAAAATCTATCTACCTCGATAGATGAGTAGTCCTATGATGATCATGAGAATCAAGTCCATAAGCCCATGGCCATGGCAGAGTGAAATAATAGAAAGAGTTTCTATTAAGGTTTTCACATCAGACTTGAATCGAATGATTAATTCATATGATGGAAATTAGGGTTTGACGAGTTCACCTTAATCCTAGTTCGATCGGAGCTCAAGATAGAAGAACTTAATCACATATGTAACTGCACTAAGAGGTTCATTTTTAGTTTTGATGGGTTGCCACGATATACTACTAGGTGTCACTGATGGATTTTGGGAGCAATTAGAATGATTTTAATAATCGATCATTCTAGTTGTCTGAATCAGAAAAGTTCTGATCCATTGGAAGGTATTTCGATGATGTCGATAATAGAGATCATGACATATTCCATTACCATATAGAACTGATCCTAACTGGATCACACAAACAAGGGTTTGGATTTGGATATCATCAATTGAACTAATCCAGTTCAATTGATTTGAATTAGATTCAATTAGGTTCAAGGAAATCGTGCTAGCACATGATTGAGCCTAATGTTCTACTTCTACAATCATTAAAAGTTGTCTCGACTGAGCCAAATGTGTTTGTGTTTCCTTAGGTACCTTTACTTGGCCTAACTAGAACTTGTCCAGGTTAGAAAAGGGTTGTCTTAATTTATGAGCTAAATTTAAGACAACATCTGCCATTTTCTATCACCTACTAATTCTTATCTTTTGACATCGGTCAAACGTTGACCTTTGACACTTAGACATCTGCCCATGTGTCATGCACCCATAGGAGAGCAAATAGGTGCTTGTCCCCTTGCTAGAAAGTGGAAAAGAGGGGGTGAATGCCTAGGGAGGCATGCACCTAAGGATAGGGACGTCTGGAGTCCCATATAGATAGGACTCCAGGTTGCTTCTTGGAATCAAACTAGGTGGCACCAAGGACTCTGCTTTGACCAATCTTAGCACCACCTAAGGATGTTGGAGAGGGGCTCTCATTTGATTGGATTAGGTGATGTCATCCCATCAATCAGAATTAGATCTGATTGCATGAAGAGACATGATTGGCCAGGATAATGTGGCACTTTATGGTGCAGTAGGGTCTATATAAACCCTATCTGGGCCTAGCTTTGAAGAACTTCTCCCTTTGCCCATGCCACATTGCTCTCTCCCTCTCTCCTCCTTGCCTTCCTCAGATCCTCTCTCTCCTCTCCAAGCCCAAGAGGCTTTGGGCTCAAGTTTGGTGCGATCCAAGCATGAGAAAGGTGACAAGAAAGGAAGAAGGCAACACTACTACAAGAGATGATATCGTATCTTCAAAAGTTATTTTGAAGACCTTCAAGATCAGATCCAGATCAGATCTTTGGAGGATACATCGAGAAGAAGGAGATATCCAGATCCTGCCCGAGTCGATACCAGTAGAGACCAAGTGATTGCATGGCTGCATCCAGAATCTCAGGCAATCAGCAGGATCATCACAGGATAATTAGATTACCCAAGAACAAGGTATAAATTAAATCTAATTTAATTTATTTTTATTTTATTTTATTAGATCTATCAAATTAGACCTAAAAAGTATCAGATTTAATTTAGATCTAAGAAAAAAAATTTTAAAATATTTTCTTGATCAATCAGATCTAAACGAACCTGACTCAAAAAATAGGTTTTTTCTTCAATTTCTACATCATCACATTCATAGATGATCTATTCAGATATGGATATGTCTATCTGATAAATACAAGTTGGATTCATTTGAAATATTCAAATGATTACAATGTGAAGTAGAAAAATAAACTAAAAAAAATATTAAAACTCTTCGATCTGACCGAGGAGGGGAATATCTTTTTGGTGAGTTTCTCACATATCTAGGATAGAATGGGATTCTCTCCCAATGAACTCCTCCAAGAATACCATAATATAATAATGTGTCTGAAAGGAGGAATCGAACTTCGTTAGACATGATCTGATTCATGTTGGGTTTTGCTAGCTTGTCGATATCTTTCTGGGGATATGCACTCGAATTGGCTTGCTATCTGTTAAATAGGATTTCAAGTAAGTTTATAGTTAAGACTCCATATGAGATATGGACAAGACATAAGCCAGCATTTTCACACCTTAGGATCTAGGGGTGCCTGGCTTATATCAAATGGTTAATTATAGATAAGCTTAGACCTAGGTCTCACAAGTGCATGTTCATAGGATATGCAAAAGAGACCAAAGAATATTTTTTCTACCATGTTCATGAGCAAAAAGTGTTCGTCAGCCTTAAGGCAACCTTTTTGGAAAAGAAGTTTCTTGATGAAGGAACTGTTGCCTCTAAGGTTGAACTTGATAAACTTCAATAGGTAGAAAGATCGACACCGATAGCAAAAACTGAATCGAATTTGATTAGATCAGATCCGAAGCCTAGTGTACTTGCACTATTAAGACGATCCAGTAGAGTACCGTGTCAATCAAATAGATACTATGGTTTCTTGATCCAGGATGGTGATCCCATTGAACTTGATGAGAATGATGAGGATCCAATCACCTATATGGATGCAATGTAGAAATCTAATTCCAAGAAATAGCTCAAGGCCTTGAAGTCCGAAATAGAGTCCATGAAGATCAATGATGTGTGGACATTGGTTGACTCATCCAAAGAGATTAAACCCATTGGATGTAAGTGGGCTTTCAAAAGAAAGAGGGGTGCAGATGGAAAGAGGAAGATCTATAAAGCTCGTCTGGTTATCAAGGAGTACATCAACATTATGGTATTAGCTATGGTGAGACGTTCTCTCCTATAGCATTGCATAAATTTATTCGGATAATGCTTGCAATAGCTGTCCATCTAAATTATGAGATCTGATAGTGGATGTGAAGATAACTTTTCTGAATGGAGAGCTAATCGAAGAGATGTATATGATACAACTTAAGGGATTCATATTCATAGATGAGTCCAAGGTGTGTAAGCTTCAAAGATCCATTTATGGATTGAAGTAGGCATCTTGGAGTTGGAATAAGCATTTTGATAAGATAATCAAAATGTATGGCTTCATTAAGAATGGAGAAGAGCCCTGCATTTATAAATGGACAAATTGTCCAGTAGTGGTATTTCTTATCTTGTATGTGGATGACATTCTTTTAATTGAAAATGACATCCCTGCACTGTAGGGAATAAAAGTTTGGTTGTCATCTCAATTCTCGATAAAGGACTTCGGTAAAGCATCCCACATCCTAGGGATGAAGATTTATAGGGATAGATTTAAAATGATGCTTGGTTTATCCCAGTCCACGTACATAGATACTGTGCTGAAGAGGTTCAATAAAAAAAATTTAAAAAAGGGCTATCTTCCGATAGGCCATGAAATTTCTCTCTCTAAGAAGGATTGTTCGACAACTCTTAAAGAGAGAGAGCATATGAGTAGAGTCCTATATGCTTCGATAGTGGGATCTATCCTATATGTCATGACATGTACAAGACTAGATGTGGCATACTCACTAGGAGTAGTGAGTAGATATCAATCTGATCCTAGAGAAAATCAGTAAAAAGTGGTTAAAGCCATCCTTAAGTATTTGAAAATACTAAGGACCAATGGTTGGTTTATGGCGAGTCAGATCTAAAACTTATGGGATTTATAGACTCCTGCTTTCAATCTAACCATGATGATAGTAGAAGCATATCGAGACATATCTTTACTCTAAATAGTGAAGCCATCTGTTGGAAGAGTTTCAAGCAGCATACTACGACATACTCTATCTGCAAAGCAGAGTACATCACAACATTAGATGCCACGAAGCAAGCTATGTGGCTAAGATAGTTCATCACTGAGCTTGAAGTAGCATCTTTCCTTGATGGTCCGATCTTGCTCTACTGGGATAGTACTGGTGCCATTGCTCAGGTGAAAGAACCAAAGGCACACTAGCGGATAAAGCACATACTACGTCGCTTCCACCTAGTCCGAAAGATCATGGATCGAGGTGACGTTGATCTTTAAAAGATCAATGGAATGGAGAACCTAGCTGACCCCTTCATTAAAGCCCTGGTGATAAAGGAGTTCAACAACCATAAGTCGAAGATGGGTATTAGATTCCATGCCGAGTGGCTTTAGGACAAGTGAGAGATTTTGGAAAATATATCCCAAAGTTAATCATCAGTCTGTTGATGGTTATACTGCATTGTATTTATAATTAATTTATTAATGAATAAAATATATTTTTGATATTTTTCATCATAATGTTTACATCTTCTAACAAACTTAATTATTGTGATGATGTTCTTAGGACTATTAGATTCGACAAAGAGCAGATTTATATATTAGTCCTTAAAACTGTTCACAACTAAATGATAGGCTGTTAATTATGACGACAATATCTATCGAGCATAAGTTGTTGTATGCCATATAAGTTGGTTTTTCTCTTAACCAAAGAGTTTGGAAATACTGGTATGGCATACAGGTGAGACATAAGGATATATTGTTACTGAACATGACCAACTCCAAAGCATTCTACTGTCGAGAATGTCTCTGATGGAATATAGGTATAAATATCCCTTAAACTTGGGATCACCTCAGTGGCTTGCAAGCAACTCACTGTGCTTTGGTATCAGACTAACTGAGTTTCTAATTCAATAATGAAAGATTTTTGGGTATAGTAAAGTACTTGTAAAATCAGTGTGTGATCAAGATGGATTGACCACTCCAAGAGTTGGAGAAGAATTTATCACTATATTTCAATATAGCAAAACTTTAGCCAAGATAATCCATGAGATGGATTTGATATTTTAAAAAACAATATGGATAGCCTGATAAGAGTTGATAGTTGAACTTGAGATGTCCTACGAGCATTTTGGTCAAGAAGATGAATTATATAAAAACTATATCCACATGGGTTCAAAGGATGTTGTTCTACACATTCAACCTATCCGACCATCGAGTACCATTGCTAGATGGTCATTTTGATTGGTATAAAAATTTATTTCTATGTTACCAGCTTAGGTTTGAACCTATGAAGTTAGATACATTAGAGTTCATGATCTGATCGGATGGTTGATCAATGATTGAGAATCGTTCAAGAGTTAAATGATCAATACGATTGATGTTTAACCTAGTGCAAGTATTACAGGAGGATTGATTAGCAATTTGATTACTAATTGACTTAATTTAATTAAGTCAGAGGACTAAGATTAAGTCTAATTAAATATGATTCAATTAGATTTGAATTGGACTTGATTGGATCAAGTCTAATTGGTTTATTGGATAAATCAAGTGTAAGCCCACCAACTAGCATTACCTCGCTCTGATACCAATTGAAGGAACCATGGTATTGCTCGAACGCCAATCATACTTGGCATCACAAGCTCTAATACCATATTGTGGAAGCTCCTAATCTTTAGCATGGATCTAAAGGAACCTATGACGTTCTCTATGGGTAGCAAACCATAGATCCTCCGCCTAGATCTATGATGGGGCGCCTTCCTCCTTGGGCTTGAGGGAGACGCTCTCCCTTTCTAGGGATTCTTCAAGAATCCTGGGACAGCAACTCTAGAGAGAAGAAAGAAGAGAGAGTTGAGGAAAAAAAGATCTGTATTCCACAACATTCATGAAATCCTAATACAACCTATGTATTTATACATAGCCATTAGGCCCAACCAAAAAAATCGCCAGCTAACCCGATACATGAAAGCACTCATCGAGCTCATGTACACCCATATCTCCCATGCTCTCATCCTCTGGATCTAGACCTGATCCATATATGAGTTAGCCCCCTTAAGACCTCTTGAACCAGGCCTTAAGAATCCTAGAATAAGTTCCTATCCTAGCCCAAACAAAATCCATGCGTAACTCTACCCGCACACTAAGTCGGCTCAGTCTCAGCACTGAGCTGGCTAACCTAAGATTGGGCAGCTCAGTTTGAAACTAAACCAACCTAGTTTTTGTACCATGTCTGTAGTTCAAAATGTGACCTTCTATCTGTCCTATGCTCTAAGACTTAGCCGATCTGATCTAAGACTAAGCCGGCTAACATACAGAAAGCTTCTTTTTCGCAGTCTTCAATCTCCCAGGTTTGGTTCCTTGGTCCACCTTGTATCTCAGGTATCCAAAGCACCAACCAAGCCTCTAAAATCCTTGGAGCCACCACCCTGGCTCCTCTCGTAGCCTCCGAAGGCTGGAGAGCACCATCAATCCTCACAATCTCCACCTTGGTGCCCCAAGCCTTGACAAACCCCTCGGCAATGCACTCCTGCACAATTCCACTATCGATGCACACCCTGACAGCACCTATGCAAATATTTTCTCTGCCAATCCTCTTCAGCTATTGTGCATCTTTGACGCCTTTGGGATGACCACCTCCATAGCTGAAGACCTTGGCTTACTTCTTGGCACCATCCTAGAATTGTAGTATCTTTTCTGCTTAAAAGCTACATCACTTTCTCTGAACTTTTCTGGAGAACCTATAGCATTTCTACACCAGCACATGCTGTACCATCTGACACGATCTTCTTAGAACTATGCCTGTCCACCTATACATACCACTCCACTAGGAATTATGCATCACCAGCACTGACCATTAGCTCTGAACATATGCCAAATTTTTTCTCTACTTATGAAGCCACCACTACGGAGCTCCATCTATATCTGTAGTCCACCTAATGTCGCAGAAGTCAACTCTATCAACGAGTCCCTCAAGACCAACCACTCAATGCTGTGCTGCTGAGTTTGCCACCGCACCTCGAATACCGTTGCTATTCCCTCGAATTCTCTGCACTCTATGGCCCTCTTCGAAGCTATCTCAGATACCTCCACAACCCACGGACACCTCCAAAATCTAAGAGCTCATCTAACTCTTCTGAATCCAGCAACTGAATCTTAAGAAATTTCATCCTAGCCTTCTCTTCTGCCCCTGCACCAGCCATCGCTTCAGTTGTGCCTGGAGAAACTATAGCTCAAACCCTGTCCTGGGCTCAAACCCACCTACTGTAGGAACTAGATCTAGGATTTTAGGGCTAGATCTTGAAACTTTTTCTAGATCAGCAGCGAAAGATTCAAAATTAATCTAATTAATTCTAAATATTAGATAAACCCTAGATCTAAGATCATATTATATGATTATTGCATGGCATTTGAATCTAAAATTAAAAATAAATAAGAAGGAAAGGTTGATCACATCAACCAAGATCTACACTACATCTCATGCATGTATGAAAAAAATAATAGATTAGATCTATTACCTAAGTGAGTTAGACATTCTAACTCTCTGATCCTAGCTTGAAGATGAAGTTGCAAGCCGTACACACATCTGACTACTAGGAGTCATCCACATGAGCCCACGATCATGATCAAAAATTTAGATGCTGAAAATTAGCACAGTATGCTAGTACTGCACTGATTTTTCTTCGATGGTTGATCAGATGCCTTTTTTCTTCTAGATTGGACTCTTCCAAAGAGAAGAAGAAGGAGAAGAGGTTTTAGATGTGAGACACTCTCAGAAAACCTAAGGAAGAAGGAAGGGAATAGATGAACCCAGTAACCCTAGAAGAAGACCCTCTTCTTCTTCTCTTTGCTCTCACCTAGACATCTAGTTTCATATCTATTTAATCTCAATGCCCAGAGGTTCTCTCTTTCTGATTTTTACACACCTCAAAGCACTCTCAAAGGTCTATAATTTACAAAACTTTTAATCCAAAATTCATTCAAAATATATAGAAAAAGAAGAGTCCTTGTCTAGATCAAATACTAGACAAGGAAAGGTCAAATAGGGCAAGTCAAGGGGTGCCCAACTCTTGGGCGCCCGATCTATAATTTTTTGGCATGTACCAGCAAGGAAAGGTGCACAAGAAAGGAGGTTTCTCATGTGGAATAAGAGAAAAATTAATTGGAAGAGGGGGTGGCACCTTTTGGGAAGAGTTTATGTTTGTTAGGATTCTATCACATAGAATCTAATATCAAAATAAACTCCTTCTTTGACTTGGTCTTCTACCCAATTACCATATGAGAAAGAGAGGAAGAGAGGGGGCATACATGAAGGTCAGGAAGAAAAGGATTCTTCCTAAAAAATATCAAAAAAATAGGCATAGGGGGCATTGGGACTAAGGTGGCGCAAGGAGGAATCCTGGTCTTACTAGGATTCTATCTATGACTTGGTCAAAGTGGCTTTTTAAAGCAAATTAAACCAAAATCAACTCAGCCAAATTAAATTAGGTTCTAACCTAATCAATGATTCAATTAAATTAGATTAAATTTAATTTAATTTTGATTTAATTTTTTAATCAAATTAGGAAATTGGGTTGACCTAAGTCTGAGTTAGACTAGGACTAGTTTTTTCTTGCACTTGACTTATCCAATAAGTCAATTGGACTTAATCCAATTAAGCCCAAACCAAATCTAATTAAATTACATTTAATTAGACTTAATCTAAATCCTTTGGTTTAATCAAACTAAGTCAATTAGCAATTAAATTGCTAATCAATCCTCCTGCAATACTTGTGCTAGGTTAAACATCAATTGTATTAATCATTTAACCCTAGAACGATTTTCAATCATTGATCAACCATTCGATCAGATCATGAGCTCTAATATGTGTGACCTCATAGATTCGAATCTAAGCTGGTAGAATAGAAATAAATTCTTATACCAATCGAAGCGATCATCTAGCAATGATACCTGATGGTTGGATAGGTCGAATGTGTAAAACCCTATCCTTAGAACCCATGCGGAGATAGTTTCCATATAATTCATTGTCTTAACCAAAATGCCCCAATGACACCTCAAAGTTCAACTGTCAAATCTAATTAGATTGTCCACATTATATTTCAAAATATCAAATCCATCTGATGGATTATCCTGGCCAAGGTTTTGCTATATTGAAATATAGTGATACATTCTTCTCCAACTCTTGGAGTGGTCAATTCTATCTTGATCACATACTAACTTTGCAAGTACTTGACTATGCTCAGAAGCCTTCCATTAATGAATTAAAAATTTAGTTAGTCCGGTACCAAAGTATAGTGAGTTGCTTGCAAGTCACTGAGGTGATCTCCAATCTAAGGGATACTTATACCTATATCCCATTAGAGACATCCTTGACAGTAGAATGCTCTAAAGTTGGTTACGTTCAATAACGATGTATCCATACATCTCACCTATATGACATACTCATGTCTCCATACTCCTTGGTTAAGAGGACAACCAACCTATATGGCATACCATGATCTATGCTCGTAGATGCTGTCATCTTATTTAACAGCCTATCATTTGATCATGAATTGATTTAAGGACCAATCGATAAATTCTTTCTTTATTGAAACTAAATAGTCCTAAGGACTTCATCACAAAAATAGAGTTTGTTAGAAGATGAAGACTTGCGATGAAAAATATGCCAAAGTATTTTATTTAACAATGATCAATTACATATACAAAGTATCTCAACCGTTAACAGGCTAACGATTGACTTTCGGAACATAATTTCCAACAACTCTCACTTGTCCTAAAGCCACTCGCATAGTATGTAATACCCATCTTCGACTTATGGTTGTCGAACTCCTTGATTACTAGGACTTTAGTGAAGGGGTTGGCTAGGTTCTTCTTTTCATCGATCTTCTGAAGGTCGACGTCACCACGATCAATGATCTCATGGACCAGTTGGAAGCAGCACAGAATGTGCTTTGTTCGTTGGTGTACCTTCGATTTCTTTGCTTGAGCTATGGTGCTAGTGTTGTCATAGTAAAGCAGGACTAGACCATCAATAAAGGATGCTACTCCAAGCTCGGTGATGAACTTCCTCAGCCACACAGCTTCCTTTGCTGCATCTAATGCCGCCATGTACTTTATTTCTTAAATAGAGTTTGCCACTCCATGCTGCTTGAAACTTTTTTAGTAGATGGCTACACCATTTAAAGTAAAGATATATCCCAATATGTTTTTGTTGTCATCATGGTCAGATTGAAAGCTGGAGTCCGTAAAATCTATCAGTTTTAGATTTGACTCACTATAAATCAACCATTGGTCCTTAGTATTTCTCAAATACTTAAGGATGGTTTTAACCATCTTTCAATGATTTTTTTTAGGATCAGACTGATATCTACTCACTACTCCTAGTAAGTATGCCATGTCTTGTCTCGTGTATGTCATTGCATACATGATACACCCCATTGCTGAAGCATTTAGGATTCTACTCATACGCTCTCTCTCTTCAGGAGTTGTCGAACAATCCTTCCTAGAGAGTGGAATTCCTTAACCTATCAGGAGATAGCCCTTTTTGAAATTCTCCATGCTAAACCTCTTCAACATAATTTTTATGTATGTAGATTAGGATATACCAAGCATCCTTTTAGATCTATCCCTATAGATCTTCATCCCTAGGATGTAGGATGCTTCACCCAAGTCCTTCATGGAGGACTATGATGACAACCAAATTTTTTATTCCTTATAGTGTGGGGATGTCATTTTCAATTAAGGGAATATCATCTACGTACAAAATAAGGAATACCACTGTTGGACCATTTATCCATTTATAAATATAGGATTCTTCTCCGTTCTTAATGAAGCCATATATTTTGATTATTTTATCAAAATGCATGTTCCAACTCCAAGATGCTTGCTTCAATCCATAAATGGATCTCTGAAGCTTGCACACCTTGGACTCATCTATAGATGTGAACCCCTCAGGTTGTATCATATAAGCCTCTTCGGTTAGCTCTTAATTTAGGAAAGTTGTCTTCACATTCAATTGCCAGATCTCATAGTTCAGGTGGGCAGCTATTGCAAGCATTATCCGAATGGATTTGAGCATTGCCACTGGAGAGAATATCTCATCATGGTCAATACCATAACATTGATGATATCCCTTGGCAACTAGACGAGCTTTACAGATCTCCACCTTTTCATCTGTGCCTCTTTTTCTCTTGAATATCCATTTACACCTAATAGGTTTAACCCCTTCAGGTGGGTCAACTAATGTCCATACATCATTGACCTTTATGGAATCTGTTTTGGATCTCATGTCTTCTAGCCATTTTTCAAAGTCGAATCTCTACATAGCATCCATGTAAGTGATCGGATCCTCATCGTTCTCATCAAGTTCGATGGGATCACCATCCTAGACCAAGAACTCATAATATTTGTCTGGATGGCATGGTACTCTACCGGATCATCTTAATGGTACAGGTTCACTAGGCTTCGGATATGATCTGATCAAATTTGACTTAGGTTTAGCATTCTGTGTTGGACTTTCTACCTATTGAACTTCATCAAGTTCAACCTTAGAGGCAACAATTCCTTCACTAAGAAACTTCTTTTTCAAAAAGATTATCCTAAGGTTGACGAACATCTTTTGTTCATCAGCATGGTAGAAATAGTATCCTTTGATCTCTTTTGGATATCCTATAAATGCGCACTTGTCAGACCTAGATCCAAGTTTATTTGTAATTAACCATTTGACATAAGTCGGGCACCCCCAGAACCTGAGGTGTGAAAGTGCTATCTTACATCCTATCCATATCTCACATGAAGTTTTAACCATAGATTTACTTGGAATCTTATTTAAAAGATAGCAAGCTGATTAGAGTGCATATCTCCAGAGGGATATCGACAAGCTGGCAAAACCCATCATGGATTAGACCATGTCTAACAGAATTTGATTTCTTCTTTCAGATACACCATTATGCTATGGTGCTGCTGGAGGAGTCCATTGGGAGAGAATTTCATTCTCTCCTAGATATGAAACTCATCAAAAAGGTATTCCCCTCCTCGGTCAGATCGAGGAGTTTTAATATTCTTTCTAGTTTATTTTTCTACTTCACTTCAAAATTATTTGAATATTTCAAAAGAATCTGACTTATGTTTCATCAGATAAACATATCCATATCTAGATAGATCATTTATGAAAGTGATGAAGTAGACATATCCACCTCTGGCACTTGTGCTCATTGGTCCACATAAATCAGTATGTACAAGACCTAAGAGCTTAGTGGCTCTCTCACCTTTTCTAGTAAAAGATGACTTGGTCATTTTATCAAGAAGACTGAATTCATAGGTTGAAAGTGATTTACAATCACTAAGTTCGAGGCTATGCTCTTGAGCCAACCTGCTCATCCTATTCTTATTTATATGACCTAGCCTACAGTGCCGTAAGTAGATATCTATCACATTATCTAATCTAGGATGTTTGCCAGTTGAATATACTATATTAATAGGTTGTGATAACATATATACACTATTATTCAATTATTTACAGAAAGCAGTAACATCATTCATAATGACATTACAAACTTATTTTTTTATTAAAATTTCATAATTGTTCATGGCTAAAAAGCCTACAAAAATGATATTTAAAAAGAAACTAGGATAGAAATGACAATCACTAAGAACAACGGTATGAGATTAAAATATAAGTTTCAAAATTTCTAAAGCTACAACTAAAACTGGTCTTCCATCTTCAATATTCAGGAGTCTTTTGCCTTACTTGAATCTTCTACTGACCTGCAACCCCTACAACGAATTGTAAATATGATAAGAGCTTCCAATATTCAATACCCAATCAGTAATATAAAAAATAAAGAAATTATAAGGAGTTATCATATAAATATCTTGTCCAACAATAGCTTGCTTCTTCCTCTATCTATTCGAACCAGGGAGGTAATGTACTAAGGACAGTTTCTTTTCCAGTTCTTCCGCTTCTTGCAAAAGTAGCAATCAGCTTGACTCTTATCGGGCTTAATTTTTTTGGTCTGGTCCGGCATTGATGTCCTAGCCTGAACTTGCACCTTCTTAGCTTTCTTCTTGTTGTTCTTCTTCCCTTTTTCAAAGGATCGAGAATAAGAAGATGATCCTCCCACTAAGCTCACCGACTCCTTATGGAGCTGGTAATCCTACTCAAAGTTTTGAAGTAACCCCAGTAACCTGTGGTAGTCAACTTCAGGCTTTGACATTCTATAATGTGTAAGGAATGGAAGATAAGACTTGGGCAGCGAGTTCAGTATTACATCTTTTTCAAGGTATTTGTACAAAAAAAAGTCAAGCTTGCTCAAGCACTCTATCAGCTCAATCATGTACAGTACGTGATCAGTGATAGAGGCTCCATCTCGTATTCTGACATTAAAGATGGCACAACTAATCTTGTGCCTCACCACATCATCGAGCGTACCAAAGGAATCCTCCAACACTTGAAGCATGTCCTTTGGCTAAGTCATCTCAAATCTACGACTGAACTCATCGTTTATCATAGCCAGCATAATGCAGCGCACCATGGTTCGATCACTGAGCCACTTTTGATAAGTATTTCTGATAGTTCCATGTGCATTTGCAGCGGCTCCTCAGGTGCATCATCTGTTATCACATGTAGGATGCATTCATGCTCCAGAATAATCTTTAACTTTCGATACCAACTATTAAAGTTGGATCCCACCAACTTATCATTATCCAACAATGATCGGAGCGATAGGAAAGTGGCCATATTTGCATAAAAAAAATCATAACCTAATTAGTAATTGATTTATTAAACCTAAAGATTTGGATTTTTAATCAAAAGATTCTTCCACTATTTTATTTGATTGATAGCCTCTACCTCCAATTTGAGGAATTATCCTAATTTCTTAGTGGATACTAGAATCCACATAGACTGCACACGAGCCAAACTTTAGTTGGCCAACCCATGTGCATCAAGGGTAGGTTCATAATCAATTATTTCTCCAAACAACTTTTAGTAATTAAATTTTGCCACAGCTCCTGATCAGTTGGCTTTGGCCTTCTCAAAAAAGGGTCTAGTTAGGTCCAACCATTAACATGACCATACTTGGCCCATCTAACCAATGAATGATCAGGCCCAACTTTGGTTGGCCCATCTGACCATCATTTAGAAAGATGTATCCAAGAGATCATATCATGAATGATAATTCCATCAATCGATAAGCACCAGGTCTTTAGGCCTCCAATGATTATCCAACTAATGGATCCATTATCATCCACTTTAATAGGAGGCTATGATCCAGTTATCATATAACTATTTCATTTTAGCGACCTAATAATTTTAGAGAATTTAATTTGAAGATGAGGAAAGGTTAGATGAAACAACTTGTCATGATCCTTCCACTAACTTCACCAAGTCAGCTTAAGGGAGACCATTAATAGGCAATCTAGGGAGCACCTAATCAGCAAATGATTTACTAGCTGACATGGGTCAGCTCGAATAGTCAGTATTCAATCAAAATATAATTTCACCAAGAGGCCAGGTAAGTTCGATTAGTGGGATGGTCTGCCAAAGCTTGCCTTAGATACCATAAAAAATGGTTAGGTAAGCGGGCTGCCAATTAAAGACCACCAGTTTGGTTTACCTTAGACACCAACTGATTTAATTAGTTTTAATTAGATCAACTAATTATTTGCTATATCGCATAGTCAAGAATCAAGTCCATCTTGGGTCTTGTTAAAGATATGGCTGACCAACTACAACAATTATAATTGATTTAGAGAATCCTTGACCTAATCTAGATAATAATTGATTAGATTTAGTCAATTCTCAATTAAATCCATTTTTTAATCTAATCCTAGGTCTAACCATTAATGAACCTAATCTTCACTAACCATTTAACCCAAATGTTATGATTCGTGTCTTAGGATCTTCAATTTACAATCCTAGATCCTAATCAACAATTTTTAATTCTTATTAAGTTTGAATGAGGGTTGGGATTCGACTTTTTAAATATTTTTATATTATAAAAATTTTTACAATTGTTCTTAATAGTTGCATGTTTGATTCATATCAATTGCAAGTAAGAAAATGAAACTACTTTAGATCTAATCTAAAAGCATGTAATTGAAAAATTTCAAAATCAATCATAGTCACTAGATCAAATCTAAATTTATGATGATTAAATTATATTAAAATATTTATCCTCTCTCTTTTCCCTTTCCTCCTTTTTTCTCCTCTCCCCCTCTTTCTTTCTTTTCTCCCCTTCTCTGTACTCCTTTCTTCTCCTGGCTGCTCTGTTGTACCCTCCGCTTCCCCCCCTTCTTCTTCCTCTTTCTCTCTCTTTCCCTTTTCCCTTGTTCTTGCCCTCCCTTCCTCTTCACTCCCTGTTCCTTTCCCTTAGTTCTGGTTCCTCCCCTCCGCCCTCTGCCCCTCCCTCCTCGGGTTCCCGGCTCTCGGTTTGCGCGCCCCGTCCTGCTTTTGTGGGTTCTGCTTCCGGCCGCCCCCGCCGCCCCCCTCCCCGTCCTCCGCCCCCCCCTCGCCTGGGCCGCGCGGCTTCGTTCTCTCTGCCCGCCGCCCCGGCCCGCCTCTCCCTCCGGCCCCTTCCCTCCTCCCCCTCTCCTCGTCTCTCTCCCTCTCTCCCGTAGCTCTCCTCCCGGCCTCTTTTGCTCCCTCTCCTGTCTCCCCTCCTGCCTGTTTCCGCTCTCCATTCTCCTCCTCTCTGCCCCCGTTCGCTTTCCCTTGCTCTCCTCCCCCTCCCTTCTCCCTCGCCTTCTGTCGCCCTCTTCTCCCCCTCTCTCGTCCCTGGTGCGGCCGGTCCGTCCTCGCTGCTCTTCCCTCGCTCGTTTCTTCGCTGGGTTTCTCCGCTTCTTCTTCTCCCCCTTCTCCTCTCCCGCCCTCGTCCATCCGCAGCTCTCCCCTCTGCTTTCCTGCCTCTTCCCTCCCCGCCCTGCCCCTCTTCTCTCGCCCTCTTCTCTTCTCGCCCTCGTCCTGGCCTCTTCCTGTTCTTCGATCCCCCCTCCTTCCTTTTCCTTTTCTGCTTTCAGCTCGCTCCCCTTCCTGTGCCTTGCCCTCTGTCTTTTTTCCTTCCCCTCCCCTTCCCCTCCGCTCTCCCCTTTTCGCCCCCTGGCTCTGCTCCCCGTTCCGGGCCCCTCTGCTTTCCCGCTCCCGGTTCGTCCGCTCTGCTTCGCTCCCGCGATCTCTTTCCCCCTTTTTTTCTCTTGCTCCTCCTCCGCTCTGCTCTGTTTTTCAGCTCTGCTTCTTCTTCCTTTTTCCTCCTACCGTCCCCTCCGCTACCTTCACTCTCCTTTCCTTTCCCTGCTTTGGGTCATCTCTTACCCCCTGTCGCTGATCCTGCTTGCCGCGGCCGGTTCTGGCATCTTAGCCCACCAGCAAGCGCCTGGCCTCTCCCGTATCCCTCGGGTTGCTCGGAGCCCTCTTCTTCTCTTCACACCTCCCCCAAAATCAGATCTGGTCTGCATCTGGAGGATCTTCACAACTCTTTGAAGATCTGCCGTCGTCCTTTTGCAGCAGCGCAGCATTCTCTTGCTTTTGTACGCCTTTCCTTTGTCTGCAATCGCACCCCCTCCGTCCCCACCCTTTTGGC
>QRFJ01003478.1:15660-28448 GCA_006176705.1 Cocos nucifera | reverse complement strand
ACGTGGAGAGCAAGGGGAGAAGAGAGTATGGCGTGGAGAAGGAGGGGAGAGGCAGCCTTGGGACGTGGGGTTTCTTTCAATAAGACTTTGACTTTCAATTTAGGGTTGGGCGCAGGGTCTTATTTATAGACCTCTTGTGATCCAACTCCTCTTCCTCTCAACCAATCACAACCCTTTGTGAAATCAGATCTAAATCTGATTGGTTGAAAAAGAGACCCCTGGATTCCTCCTTAGAGGGCGCCTAAGACCAGTCAAACTGGATTCTTAGTAGAACTCTAATTGGAATCCTAAAGGGAGGTGGAGTCCTTGTCCAACAAGGACTCCTAGGCGCCTCCTACTTGGGCTCACGCCACCCTTGGCGTGCGCCCTTCTCCTTGCCAGGTTCTGGCAGGGGGACAAGCCCCCACCAGCTCTCCAATAGGTGCATGACATGTGGTCAAAAGTCAAAGGGTGAATGGTCAACGTTTGACCAGTCAAAGGTAGACTTTTGACCAAAGTCAAAGAACAAGAAATGGCAGGTGACCAAAAATGGCAGGTAATGTCTTACAAATAAGACAACCTATTCTTGACTTGGACAACCTCCAGTCAGACCATATGAAGGCCTCTGATTGAGCACAAACTCCTTTGGCTCAGTCAGGACAACTTATTTATGATAGTAAAAGAAGAACGTTAGGTTCAATCGAGTGCTAGCACGATTTCCTTGAACCTAATTGAATCTCATTCAGATCAATTGAACTGATCAGTTCAATTGATGATCACCAGATTCAAACCCTTGTTTGTGTGACCCAGTTAGGTTCAGTTCTGTATGGTAATGGGATATGTCATGATCTCTATCATAGACATCATCGAAACTCCTTTCGATGGATCAGAACTCTTCTGATTCGAACAGCTAGAATGATCGATCATCTAAATCATTCTAATTGCTCCCAAAATCCACCAGTGACACCTAGCAGTATATGGTGGCAACCCATCAGAGCTGAATGTGAACCTCTTGGTGCAGCTACCTGTGTGATTAAGTTCTTCTATCTTGAGCCCCGATCAGATTAGGGTTAAGGTGAACTCGTCAAACCCTAGTCTCTGTCATATGATGTAATCATTCGATTCGAGTCCAATGTGAAAATCTAAATAGAAACTCTTTCTATTATTTCACTCTACCATGGCCATGGATTTCTGGACTTGATTCTCATGATCATCATAGGGCTACTCCTCTACCACCGAGGTAGATAGATCCCATCTTGATGCAATCCAGTTCCTACAATGAACATGCTATAGCCAACATACACCTTAGGGTTCCATATGGCTAGGAGACCGAGTAATGGTGTAGTCAAACTATAACACCCTCAAGGTGAACTGCCGATGCATCTCAGGTCAAAGAACCAGACACACTACTGCAGCATCGAGTCAGTCATTGACGAGAAGGTAGACTTCCTAATGACTACTCGAGGTGGTCACGCTCAGTGCCCTCGTTCTCTAACGAGTACCTGTACTCTCGCTCCGGTGTCTCCACACCGTAGACTCAAGACTCATCTACTAAAGAGAAGCGATCGTACACCAACCTTCCGGATCAATCACCATCCTCGTGATGATCCTATGGTCGGGAGCTGTTTATGAGTTAATAATGATTATTCATGTCTTAAATTTTCAACTCTTGAAAATATGAATTATCATTACCATTAACTCAAAGGATGTATCACAGACACTAAATACACATGTGTGATAGAAAATAACCCATTTCATTAATTATAGTCAAAATTATAATTTTGCCCCTAGAAGTGTATTACAAGTGTCAGCCAATTCTGGCTTCTAGGGCACATATATCTAACAGTACCTATACTTTTTCTTTGATGTCTCCACATCATAGACTGAAGACTCATCTACTAAAGAGAAGCGATTGTACACCAACCTTCCAGATCAATCACCATCCTCATGATGATCCTATGGTCAGGAGCATTTTATGAGTTAATAATGATTATTCATATCTTAAATTTTCAACTCTTGAAAATATGAATTATCATTACCATTAACTCAAAGGATGTATCACAGACACTAAATACACATATGTGATAGAAAATAACCCATTTTATTGGTTTTAGTAAAAATTATAATTTTGCCCCTAGAACTGTATTATAAGTGTCAGCCAATTCTGGCTTCTAGGGCATATATATCTAATAATTTTTTAGGATTGAGGGAGAGGATGGAGATGAATCTTATAGAAGAAGATCCACAAAGTCGACTGAGCACTCCTTTAGGAATAAGAGTTTACAAATAAGCCCTTCCTCTAGCGTCAATCCTGTTGGTGCAGAATCTGGTTGACGCTAGATCAAGCTAGAGTTAAGGAAGAAGAGGCCTTCATCGGTGACCTGCAAAATAAAGTTCCATCCAAAATCGATGGTGGTGGCTTAGGCAGGATCCTCCGACGATCAAGTCAACTCTTCTGGCTAATAGAAATGGAGTGCTCAGAAAAGAATTTAGTAGAATTTTGGGAAGGAGAAGAGAGCTTAAAGAAAACATATCTGGAGGGTCTCTTTTATAGATGGAGCCTGTAATAAACTTAAAAGTAACAGTCGTAACCATCGGATAGTGGGCCGCTCGGAGCCACATGAAGTTTGTTATGGAGAGTAGTATCCGTTGTCATGACATGCCCGTTCATTAGGATTTAATAGTCGAAGTTTGGAGGAAGCAAGCGTTGGTTGGTGAAGAGACATATTAATTCTAGAGGAGTTCAGACTCCTTCAAGTTATTTATGAGTGAGTTGATTCATGCTGTATAGAGAGCTAGAAGTAATCCACTAGAAAAATCTGGATGGAGTTCGACTGATGGAGAAGTCCAAAAGGAGTCCAACTGATAGAGAAGTTCAGCTGAAGAAGAAGTCTGGGAGAAGTTCAGCTAAAGAAGAAGTTCGAAAGGAGTCCGATTGATGGAGAAGTCCAACTGAAGGAGAAGTCTAGGAGGAGTTCAACTGAAGCAGATGTCCGGAAGGAGTCCAGCTGATGGAGACATCCGGCTGCAAGAGAAGTTCGAGAGGAATGCTAGCTGAAATTTGGAAGTAATCCATTGAGAGAATCCAGATGGAGTTTGACTGATGGAGAAGTCTGGAAGAAGTTCGACTGATGGATAAGTCTGGCTGCAAGAGAAGTTTGGAAGGAGTTCGGATGAAGGAGAAGTTTAGAAGGAATCCGATTGATGGAGAAGTCTGACTGAAGGAGAAGTTTGGGAGGCATTCGATTGAAGGAGAAGTCCAGAAGGAGGAGAAGTCTTGAAGGAGTTCAGCTGAAGGAGAAATCCGAAAGGAGTCCAACTGATGGAGAAGTTTGGAAGGAGTCCGACTGATGGAGAAGTTCGACTGAAGGAGAAGTCTGAGAGGAGTTCGACTGAAGAAGAAGTGGCGATTGAAGCTCTTCTATGATTATAAATTACACTTGGCTAAGCATTAGATCGACCTTTGGTAGGAGCAGGATTTACCCCCAACACCTATCTTGCTAGAGAACCCTATCATCCATCATACACCCCCGATCTCTCTAACTAAGATCAATCAGAAAATCATGCATCCAGATCTTCCATCCTAAAAAAAATCCTTCCCATTAATCTTCTCAACCTCCACCTTCAATCTACTGCTCCTGGTTGGCCAAACCACAGCAATAACAAAGGTAGATTTGAGACATACCATGGAATACTTGCGTAGATTTCTAATTTCACCTTGTATGATTTTTTTTCGCTTCCATGCACCAACTGGCTCTGAACCAAGCTCTGATACCAATTATTATAACATCACCATAGCATCACCTAACTCTAATATCATGTGTTTCAGAAAACCTTAATCTTTAGCATGGACCTGAGAAGAACTTTGGCATTCTTTAAGGCCATAGACTATCGATCCACCTAATCTGGATTTGTGATGGGGCACCTCCCTCCTTGGGCTCGAGGGAGGTGCCCTCCTTGGGGTGGTAACTCTAGAGAGAAGCAAGAAGAGAGATTGAGGGAGAAAATATCTATATTCCAATCCACATTATAAAATCCTAATACAACCTACGTATTTATACATAGCTATTAGGCTCGACCAAAAACTCTCCTAGCTAACCCAATACATGAAAGCATTCACCGAGCCCATGTACACCCATGTCTTCCATGCTCTCATCCCCTAGATCTAAACTTGATCAATACATATGTTAGCCATCTTAAGACCTTATTGGACCAGGCCTTAAGACTCCAAATAGAAAATCCTATCCAGTTCTATTCATCACCGTCGAGCTAGCTCAGTCAGGAGTCGAGCTGGCTCAACTACATATCATTCGAATCCTATCTTCTATCTGCCTGAGATAGTCAGCTCGACTACACCCTAAGTCAGCTCGATCAGTCCAAGCTGGCTCGACTGCATATCCAAGCCAGACCATCTATGTATTTGCCTCTTATCTTGGCTGATTCTTCTCATGGCTTTGATCCTTTGCTCCATCTTGTATCCTATATTTTTGGAGCACCTACCAAGCCTCTCAAGATCCTCACACCTAAACCTCGAGCCCGTGCAGGACTACAGATTGCCTTCACCTAAGGACAACTCCTATCCTAACCCTAGGACTCATACCCATCCTAGACTCCCGGAGCCAACATCCTGACTCCTCCTGTGGCCCCCCATGGCTTGGGAGCACCACACCAAATCCTACATGCAATACATTACAAGAACTTTAAATTAGTAAAAAATTTAAAAATAATGAGCAATTCCTGAATGTTGCAGATGAAAGGTCTATTCTAGTTCTAGCTATAAAAATAGTTCAACTTATTTTCAATACTAATATCATTTCTTTAAATGAATGTCATTATTGTCCTTCTTTCCTGATGAATATAATCTTTGTTGGCCTTTTGGCCAAAGATGGTTATCATTTGTCAATAAATAAAGATTATTATGATATCATTATGAATGATGTTATGATAATACAAAGACAACAAAAAAATAATATTTATATTTTATTACAGCTTGTGAGTGTAATGTACACTTCTAAAAAATATCCTAGATTAGATAATATCTCTGATATTTATCTATGGCGCTGTAGGCTAGATCACATTAACAAGAATAGGATGAATAGGTTGACTCAAGAGGAAATTCTTTAAGTCAGTGATTATGAATTACTTCCAACCTGTGAGTCCTATCTTCTTGAAAAAATGGCCAAATCATCTTTTACTGAAAAAGGTGAAAGAGCCACCAAGCTCTTAGGTCTAGTACATACTGATGTATGTAGACCTATGAGTACAAATGCTACATGTGGATATTTCTATTTCATCACTTTCATAGGTGATCTATCTAGGTATGGATATGTCTATCTGATGAAACATAAGTCGTATTCATTTGAAATACTCAAATGATTCCTAAATGAAGTAGAAAAATAAACTAGAAAGAGTATTAAAACTCTTTGATTGGATCGAGAAGATGAATATCTATCCAATGAGTTCTTGATATATCTAGGAGAGAATGAAATTCTCTCATAGTGGACACCTCCAGGGACACCACAGCATAATGGTGTATTGAAAAAGAAGAATAATTAAACCAAATCAAACCAAATAGCTTGATTCCATATATAGCTTGGTCAAAAAATAGTTTCTCAAACCAAATCAAATCAAAAGTAAATCATCCCAATTAAATTAGATCCTAACTTAATTAAGGATTTAATTAAATTAGTTTAAATTAGATTTAATTTAATTTAATTTTTTAATCAAATTAAAAAATTGGGTTGATCCAAGTCCTAGTTGAACTACGACTAGTTTTTTTCTTGCCCTTGGTGTGAGGATTAATGGTGCTCCCAAGCCTTGGAAGGCCACGGGAGGAGCCAAGGTGTTGGGTTCGAAGATTTTAGAGACTTGGTTGGTGCTTTGGATACCTAGGATAGAAGATGGAGCAAGAAACCAAAGTTGAGAGATTGAAGACTATAGAAAAAGAGTTTTCTATAGGTTAGCCGACTCAGTCTCAGACTGGATCAGCTAAGTCTTAGAACACAAGATAGACAGAAGATCACATTCGAGACTATAGGCATGGCATAGAAACTAGTCCAGCTCAGTCTAAAACTGAGCCAATCCAATCTCAGATTAGCTGGCTCAATTTTGAGACTGAGCCGGCTTGGTGTGCGGGCTGAGTTACACGTGGGTTCTGTTTGGTCTAGGATAGGGACTTATCCTAGGATTCTTAAGGTCGGTTCAAGAGGTCTTAAGGAGGCTAACTCATGTATGGATCGGGTCTAGATCCAAGGGATGAAAGCATGGAAGATGTGGGTGTACATGGGCTCGGTAAGTGCTTTCATGTATTAGGTTAGTCCGGAAGTTTCTTGGTCGAACCTAATGGCTATGTATAAATACATAAGTTGTATTAGGGTTTCATGAATGCTATGAAAAAAAGCTCTTTTCTCTCAAAAAATTCTTGTGCTCTCTTTCTCTCTTTTCTCTTAAATCCATTATTTTGCTTCTGCATTGATCCTAGAAAATTATTCCTTATTGCATGGCTAATCACCAGCGGCCACACTAGTTCGATAGAGGATAGTTTATCCCAATAATTGGTATCAGAGTGAGGTGATGCAAGTTGGTGGGCTTATATTTGGAATCAAAGCCTGATGGTGCATGAAAGAAAAGGAGAAGTCATACAAGGTGAAATAAAAAATCTGTACAAAGATTCCATAGTATATCTCAGCTCTATTTTTGTTGTTGCTGTGGTTTGGCTAACCGAGAGTAGTAGATTGAAGATGGAGGCTGAGAGGATTAACAAGAAGAAATTTTTTAGGGTGGGAGGATTGGGTGTATGATTTGTTGTTCAATCTTGGTGGAAAGGTCGGGATGTATGATGGTTATGTGATAGGCAGGGAGCACGGGAGAGCTGCAATAGCATTTTTCTAAAGTTGTGGGACTAAGAGAGGCTCGATGGTGCAGCAATCGAGGGAGGTATCTCAGTAGAGAGCATTAGGATTCTCTAGGAAGATGGACAGTATGAAACTATTGAAGAGAGACTTTACAAGGAGTAATGGTCGAAGGAAGGCTGAAGAAGCGACTATACGTCCTTCGATTGCAGGAAGGTGGAAAAGTAGTTGGAGATGTATTCAGCGATTCAACCAGAACATGGATTTATGGAGCCTTGAAGATGGATGATCTATGGAGGTCCAATAGATTAGGATTGGGCGGCTACGGAGCGGTGCAAAGATGAGTAAGGGAGTGCTAGAGTGCTGCAGGAGTGCTACCCTAGAGGCACAGGGGCTGAGAGAGGCTTGGTGGTGTAGCAGTCGAGAGAGGTATCTCAGTAGAGAGTGTTAGGGGCATCCCAGTGAGATCGGGAGTAGGTCTTAGGAAGAGCCAAGAGATCTCAAAGAGCGCCAGGAGGTCTCAAGCAGTTGGGAGTATCCTGGATCAGGTTTCTTCTATAGGAGCACCAAGAAGAGTCATAGATTAGTGGAGGATGGTTTGTCTACAGCAAGAGAGGACCCAAATAACTATGAGAAGGCGATGTCGAGATGAGTCAGAGAGCACTTGAGTGCTTAGGAGTGCTACCCTGGAGGCATGGGGTTGAGAGAGGCTCGACAACGCAACAGTCGAGGGAGGTATCTTAGTAGAGAGTGTCGAGAGGCATCTAAGAGAGATCGGGAACATGTCTCATGGAGAGCCATGGAGTCTCAGGAGCCTCAGGATGAGATAGGTGTTGGAAATTATGTCCCAAAAGCCAATCGTTAGCCTGTTAATGGTTGAGCTACTTTGTATATGTAATTGATCATTGATAAATAAAATATTTTGGCATATTTTTCATCACAAGTCTTCATCTTCTAATGAGCTCTATTTTTGTGATGAAGTTCTTAGGATTACTTGTTTGAAATATGTCCTAAAGCCAATCATCTAAGTGGTAGATGATTGGAATTAGTATATGAATTATCTAATAATAATAGTTATTTGGTTGGTTCATCATAAAAGTTCTATCTTCCTTAAATGAATTCCTAAATTATGATGAAGTTCTTAGAACCACAATCAATCAATAAAGGAGGATTTATCGGATGGTTCTTAAATTATTCACGATCAAATGATAAGTTATTAATAAGGACAATAACTTATCAAGTATAGATCGCTGTATGCCATATGCGTTGATTGTCCTTGTAATCAAGTGGTGCAGAGATACTGGTATGGCATTCAGGTGAGATGTAAGAGTATCTATACTGAACGTGATCAATGTAGCACTCTACTATCAAGAGTAGCTAGCTAAGGCCAGTGGGTATAAGTGTCTCTCCGACCTGAGATCACCATGGTGACTTGCAATCAACTCACTATACTTTGGTGCCAGACTGCTTGTATTTCTAATATAGGTTCAAAAGATTTCTGGATACAGTCAAGTACTTGTAAAGTCGGTGTGTGAGTCAAGATGGAATTGACAACTCCTGATTAACTTTAGGAAGAGAATGACTCATTGTATTTTAATTTAGCAAAACCTAGGCCTGGGTAATCCTTGTAAGGTGTCACGGGATTTGCAAAATTTTGAGACATAATAGAGATAACTTGTATGAGTGTTTGACAGCATACTCAAAGTTGTCTTGAGTATTATTGGTCATAGGGATGAATTATACAGTAACCATGGGCCAAACCTATCCGAACGTCGAGAATCATTGCTAGATAGTAACTTCGATTGGTACAGAAATTAATTTCTATACTGCCAGCTTAGGTTCGAACCTATGGGATCACACATATTAGAGCTTATAATCTGATTAGATGGTTAATCAATGATTGAGAATCATTTCAAGGTCAAACATTCAATGCGATTGATGTTTGACCTAGTGCAAGTGTTGCAGGAGGATCGATTAGCAATTAGATTGCTAATTGACTCAATTTGATTGAGCAATAGGATTGAGATCAAGTCTAATTAAATTAGATCCAATTAGAATTAGTTTGTATTTAATTAGATTAAGTCTAATTAATTTGTTGGATAAGCCAATTGCAAGAAAAAAATAATTTCTTATTTGACTAGGACTTGGGTGCACTTAATTGATTTAGCATTTAAATTAAACATAAATCATGATTTAATCTAACTTAATTGGGGTCCTAGTTGGATTAGGATCATCCTTAATTGGATTGTATCAACTTTAATTTAAATAAAATTTAAATTAGGTTCAAAACTATTTTGACATAGTCAAACAAAAGGAGTCCTAGTTGGATTGGGACTCTCTCTCTTTGTTTTGCACCTAAGACCTCACGTCCGCCTTAATTAATTCTTGATTTTTTTACATGTATTCCCACACCCAAAAAGGCCTTCCATGCCCCATAATTCATATTTTTGAGAATTTGTTATGATTTGGTCAAAACTTGGAAGAAGTTGGAAATTGTTTTCTACTTGAAAGAGTCTTCTTTGACCCAAACTCCTCCCTCTCTTATGCGCCAACTCTACCCATGCCACTCTATCTTATTCGACCCTATTTCTTTTGATTTTGTGTGTGAGAATCATTGGTTACATGAAAAAAAATAAGTGGGAGGGGCGTCCAACTCCCTCTATCTTATTGGGCCCTTTTTCTCTTGGTTTTGTGTGTGAGAATCAGTGGTTACATGAAAAAATAAGTGGAAGGGGTGTCCAAGAGTTGGACGCCCCATAGAAGTCCTCCTTTGACTTGGTTTTGACCTAGTCTTGTAATAAAAGGTGGACGCCTCTTATGAGATGATTTTAGGATATGAAAAATCCTAGAAAAATTATGAAAAATTAGAAGAAAAGGAGGAGAAGGCTTGGAGGATTTGTGGTGCCAAAATTCTTCGAGAAGAGCCTTCAATTGAGACATCAAAGGTTGATCTCTTGAAGAGATAAGGTAAGAGAAGATTGTCTTCTCTTATATTTTTCCTTTTATGTTTCTCTCTTTCTATTTTATTTATAATTTTTATATTATAAAAATATATGAGAGAGAGAGGATTTGGGTATGGGGATGAGTGCTCTAAGTTGTTCAGGCATGGTGTTAATTTTTTGGACATGATCTGATCATGTCCTGATGAGAGAAGGAGAAGAGAAGAAAGGTCTTCTCTTAGGGTTTCTTGGAGAACCCTTACTCTCTAATTTTTATGAAAATTTTATATGATGAAAATTAGAAATATTATATTTGAAAATTTAAGAAAAATCCTAGAGGAGAAGATCTCTTCTTGTCCTAGCATAGAGATGTTTTCAGGACATCAACCGTTCATTTCTTGAAGGAGAAGATTTATCTTCTCTTAGGATTTATTTTTTCATGTTCTTATTTTTTGATTTTTGGAAGATCCAAGGATTGGATTTATTTTTTGTTCCTATTCATGTTCTTCATCCCTTGGAGTGTCCAAGAGATCCGAAGAACATATATTTGATTAACTATCAGGAGGGATCCATGAGAAGCTAGCACTTCGAGTGGATCTTCGTTTGATGAACCTTCGATCTATGTTGTAGGTTCATGTGGATTATCTATAGAGGTTGGATGTTTGTACGGCTCCAAAGGCAACAATGGATTCAACCATGGAGTTCTCAACCCATGCAAAGGTAAGAGATCTAATCTCTTGGTGACCTAGATACGATCTAGGATTAGATCTAGAATTATTCTAGATCTAGGTACTGATATGATCAATACCACTTATGATTAATTTAATTTTAGATTTATATTTATATCATAACATGTTATAGATCATTAATGTAGGGTCATGTAATTTGATTACATGCATGTTGTTGATTAAAAAGTTTAATCTATGTCTTCTACTGCTCTATATTTTGAAAAAAATTTTGAAATCTATGTATGAAAATCTGCATATTTATCAATAGTAGTATCAGAGTATCTAGATTCTTTTATAACATGATCATATTTATATTAGATTAAATCTAAAAATTAAAATTAATTAAAGATCACACATACTACCATAAGCTTGTCTTGTTGTAAGGTTAGACCCTTATAATGAAAAGGTTGTCCTAATATGTGCTGATCTGAATTTGAATCATGAATAATTTAGATTAGATCTAAAAAAATTTATGATTTAATTTTTTTTATTTAAATTTAAAATTAAATAGATATTTAATCTATTTTAGATTATTTAGATTAGATTCAAATAATATCAGGATTGCACATACTACCATAAGGTTATCCTGCTGTAAGGTTTACCCCTTATAGTGGAAAGGTTGTCCTAGTATGTGCTGATCTAAGAAACCTAAGTCATAAATGTGTTAGATGAGATCTAAAGTAATTTATGATTTATTTTTAAATTTTAAATCTAATTTTAAATGATTTATGATCTGATCCACATGATGTGTTTTATGTTTAGATCTAGATCCTCTTATTGCATATGTTGATATGTAATTTTTATTTTGAATCTAAAATGTATATGTATGACATATTTATTTTATAGAATTTAAATTAAGAACTTACTTTCTGCAAAATCATAGATTCAAAATCCTAGGATATGATGTAAATAATGAAATAAATCAGATCTAAAACTATATATTGAATATGATTCAATATAAATTATTTATAATTTAAAAATATTTTAAATAATAAAGTCAAAAACTAGTTCTGAGGTTTCATAAATCCAAACTTTAAACTTAATTGAGAATTAAGTGATTATTTAGGATCTAGGTTTGTGATTTGAAGATCATATGATAATTTCATAAAACTTGGGTTAAAGGCTAAATGGGTTAGTTTTGATCAGGTCATTAACTGGATTAGACCTAGGGTTAGATTAAATATGGACTTAGTTAAGAAATTGATCAAACCTAATTAATAGTTAATTAAAATTAGGTCATTTCTTTTCTATAAATCAATTCAATAGTTGTAGTTGATCAAAGTTCATATATCTAACAAATGGACCTAATCGTGGCTCAGTGGTCGAGTACGAGTCTTTAGGCAGACCAAATCAAAACTGACAAACCAATTGGTATCTAAGGTAAGTCTGACATTCTAGATCAATGGTTTTTAATTGGCAGCCTACTTACCTGACCATTTCTGATAGTGCTAATGCAAGCCTTGGCAGACCCTCCGACCGATCTCACTTACCTGACCAATGTGGTTAATCAGATTTTGATTAGGTTACTTATTGATTCGAGCTAACCCATATCACATAGAAAATCAATGAGACTGATTTCATTCTGTGAGACTGATATAGGTGCCCACAGACCAAAATTGATCATAATCATCATCAGTGACTTGTGAAGTCAGTGGGAGGATCTGACTTAATGAAGTCAGTGAAAGCAAATTGGTCCATGTCCTTTCTATCCTTAAATCACTAATAATTTAAATTCTTTAAAATTATTAGGTCCTTAAAATGATGAAGTTATGGAGATAACCAAGTCATAGCCTCCTATTAAGGTGTTTGATAATGAGTCCATTAACTTAATAATCATTAGAGGCCTATAGGCCTGGTGCTTGTTGACTAATGGAATTATCATTCATCATATGATGATTTGGATGTGTTTCTCTAATGGTGGTTAGATTGATCAACCATAATTGGGCTTAATCATTTGTTAGTTAGATGCACCAAATATGCTCATGTTAACGATTGGACCTAATCAGATCCTTACAGTCGAGGCCATAGCCTACTGATTAGGTTTCTGGGGTAAAATTAAATTACTAGAAGTTGTTTGGAGAATCAATTGGTTATGAACCTACCCTTAGATGTACATGGATTGACCAACCATAGTTGGGCTTATGTGTAGTCTATGTGGATTCTAGTAACTACTATGGAATTAAAGTAATTTTTCAAATTAGAGGTAGAGGCTACCAATTCGAGTAAAATAGTGGAAGAATCTTTAGACTAAAGTCCAAGTCTTTAGGCTTAATATAATTCATATACTTAGG
>QRFJ01003478.1:0-14660 GCA_006176705.1 Cocos nucifera | reverse complement strand
AATCATGATCAGAAATTCAGATGCTGGAAATCAGCACAGTATGCTAGTACTGCATGCTAATCTTTCTTCGACGATTGATCAGATGCCTTCTTTCTTCTAGATTAAACTCTTCAAAAGAGAAGAAGGATGAGAAGAGGTTTTATATATGAGACACTCTCGAAAAACCTAAGGAAGAAGGAAGGGAAGAGATGAACATAGCAACCCTAGAAGAAGACCCTCTTCTTCTTCTCTTTGCTCTAACCTAGACACTTAGTTTTGTATCTATTGAATCTTAATGCCCAAAGGTTCTCTCTCTCTGATTATTACATACCTCAAAGCCCTCTCAAAGGTCTATAATCCATGAAAATTTTAAGCCAAAATTCATTCAAAATATATAGAAAAATAAGATTCTTTGTCTAGGTCAAACACTAGATAAGGAAAGGTCAAATAGGGCAAGTCAAGGGGCGCCCAACTCTTGGGTGCGCCCTCCATAATTTTTTGGCATGTACCAGCAAGGAAAGGCACACAAGAAAAGAGGTTTCTTACATGGAATAAGAGAAAAAATAATTAGAAGAGGGGGCGGCACCTTTTGGGAAGAGTTAGGATTATTTAGGATTCTATCTTATAGAATCCAATATCAAAACAAACTCCTTCTTTGACTTGGTCTTCTACCCAATTACCATATGAGAAAGAGAGGAAGAGAGGTGGCATATGTGAAGGTCAGGAAGAAAAGGATTTTTTATAAATAATATTAAAAAAATAGGTATGGGGGGCATTGGGACTAAGGTGGTGCAAGGAGGAATCCTAGTCTTGCTAGGATTCTATCTATGACTTGGTCAAAATGGTTTCTTAAACCAAATTAAACCAAAACCAATTCAACCAAATTAAATTAGATTCTAATCCAATTAATGATTTAATTAAATTACATTAAATTAAATTTAATTTTAATTTAATTTTTTAATCAAATTAAGAAATTGGGTTGACCTAAGTCCTCGTTATACTAGGACTAGTTTTTTCTTGTACTTGACTTATCCAATAAGTCAATTGGACTTGATCCAATCAAGTCCAAACTAAATCTAATTAAATTATATTTAATTAAACTTAATCTCAATCTTTTAATTTAATCAAATTAAGTCAATTAGCAATCAAATTGCTAATCAATCCTCCTACAATACTTGCACTAGGTTAAACATCAATCGTATTGATTGTTTAACCCTAGAACGATTCTTAATCATTGATCAACCATCCGATCAGATCGTGAAGCTCTAATGTGTGTGACCTCATAGGTCCGAACCTAAGTCAGTAGCATAGAAATAAATTTTTGTACCAATCAAAGTGACCATCTAGCAATGATACCCGATGGTCGGATAGGTCGAATGTGTAGAACACCATCCTTAGAACCCATGTAGATATAGTTTCCATATAATTCATCCCCTTGACCAAAATGCACCTATGACACCTTAGAGTTCAACTATCAACTCTAATCAGATTGTCCATATTGTATTTCAAAATATCAAATCCATCGGACGGATTATCCTGGCTAAGATTTTGCTATATTGAAATACAATGATACATTCTTCTCCAACTCTTGGAGTGGTCAATTTCATCTTGATCACACACCGACTTTACAAGTACTTAACTATGCCCAGAAGCCTTTCATTATTAAATTAGAAATTTAGTTAGTCCGGTACTAAAGCACAGTGAGTTGCTTACAAATCACTGAGGTGATTTTAGGTCTAAGAGATACTTATATCTATATCCCATCAGAGATATCCTCGATAGCAGAATGCTCTAAAGTTGGTCAGGTTCAATGATGATGTACCCATACATCTCACCTGTATACTATACCAGTATCTACATATTTTTTAGTTAAGAGGATAACCAACCTATATGGCGTACAACGATCTATGCTTGATAGACGCTGTCGTCCTATTTAACACCTATCATGTGATCGTGAACCGATTTAAGGATGAATCGATAAATTATCTCTTTATCAAAAATAAATAGTATTGATAAACGTGCAGAGTTTCATGCATAGATTTTAAATTTTTTTTTAAAATATAGAGCAATGAAGGACATAGATTAAACTATTTAATCTACAACATGCATATAATCAAATTACATGACCCTACATCAAGGATCTATAATATGTTATTATGCAAATATAAATCTAAAATTAAATTAATCATAAGTGGTATTGATCATATCAATACCTAGATCTAGAACAATTCTAGATCTAATCCTAGATTGCATCTAGGTCACCAAGAGATCAGATCTCTTATCTTTGCATGGATCGAGAACTCCTCGATTGAATTCATTGTTGCCTTTGGAGCTGCATAAGTGTCCGACCTCTATAGGTGATCCACACGAACTTGCAACACAGATTGAAGGTTCGTCGAACGAAGATCCACTCGAAGTGCTAGCTTCTCATGGATCCTTTCGATGGTTAATCAAATATATATTCTTTAGATGTCTTGGACACTCCAAGGGATGAAGAACATGAGGAGGAACAAGAAAAAAATCCAACTCTTAGATCTTCCAAAAATTAGAAAATAAGAACACGAAAAAGTAAATCCTAAGAGAAGACAAATCTTCTCCTTCAGGACATCAATGGTTGATGTCCTAAAAACATCTCTATGCTAGGATAAGAGGAGACCTTCTCTTCTAGAATTTTTCTTAAGTTTTTAGATCTAATATTTTTTATTTTCATCATATAAAATTTATACAAAAATTGGAGAGAAAGGGCTCTCCAACAAATCCTAAGATAAGACCTTTCTTCTCTTCACCTTCTCTTATCAGGACATGATCAGATCATCCCCAGACCCAAATCCTCTCTCTCTCTCTCTTAGATTTTTATCATATAAAAATTATAAATAAAATAAGAATAAAGAAACATAAAGGAAAAAAATATAAGAGAAGACAATCTTCTCTTACCTCGTCTCTTCAAGACATCAACCATTGATGTCTTAATTGAAGGCTCTACTCCAAGAATCTTGGCACCACAAATCTTTCAAGCCTTCTCCTCTTTTTTCTCTAATTTTTTTATGATTTTTCTAAGATTTTTCACATCCTAAAACCATCTCATAAGAGGCATCCACCTTTTATTGTAAGACTAGGTCAAAACCTAGTCAAAGGAGGACTTCTATGGGGCTTCCAACTCTTGGATGCCCCTCCCACTTATTTTTTCATATAACCATTGATTCTCATGCACAAAACCAAGAGAAAAAGGGCTGAATAAGATAGAGAGGTGTGGGTAGAGTTGGCGCACAAGGGAGGGAGGAGTTTGGGTCAAAGAAGACTCTTCCAAGTAGGAAACAATTTCCAACTTCTTCCAAGTTTTGACCAAGTCATAACAAATTCTCAAAAATATAAATTACGAGGCATGGAAGGCCTTCTTGGGCATGGAAATACATGTAAAATAATTAGGAATTAATTAAGGTGGGCGTGAGGTCTTAGGCGCAAGAGAAAGAGAGAGAGTCCCAGTCCAACTGGGACTCCTCTTGTTTGACTAGGTAAAAATAGTTTTGAACCCAATTTAAATCTCATTTAAATTAGATTAAATGTAACCCAATTAAGGATGATCCTAGTCCAACTAGGAGCTTAATTAAATTATATTAAATCAAGATTTAAATCTGATTTAAATACTAAATCAATTAGGTGCACCCAAGTCCTAGTCAAAAAAGGAATTATTCTTTTCTTGCAATTGGCTTATCCAATAAATCAATTAGACTTAATCTAATTAAATCTAAACTAATTCTAATTGAATCTAATTTAATTAAACTCGATCTCAGCCCTATTGCTCAATTAAATTGAGCCAATTAGCAATCCAATTACTAATCGATCCTCCTGCAACACTTGCATTAGGTCAAACATTAATCGCATTGAATGTTTGATCTTAAAATGATTCTCAATCATCGATTAACCATCTGATCAGGTTACAAGCTCTAATGTGTGTGACCCCATAGGTTCAAACCTAAGTTGATAGCATAGAAATCAATTTCTGTATCAATTGAAGTTACCATCTAGCAATAGTTTTCGATGTCCGGATAGGTCGAATGTATGCAAAGCAACATTCTTAGAATCTTGGCCCATGGTTATCGTATAATTCATCCCTATGATCAATAATGCTCAAGACAACATCGAGTATGCTGTCAAACACTCATACAAGTCATCTCTATTGTGTCTCAAAATTTTGCAAATCCCATGACACCTCACGAGGATTATCTAGGCCTAGATTTTGCTAAATTGAAACACAGCAAGTCATTCTCTTTCTAAAGTTAATCAGGAGTGGTCAATCCCATCTTGAGTCACACACCGACTTTACAAGTACTTGACTATACACAAAAATCTTTCGAACCTATATTAAAAATACAGGCAGTCTAGCACCAAAGTATAGTGAGTTGCTTGTAAGTCACCATAGTGATCTCCGGTCGGAGGGATACTTATACCCATTGGCCTTAGCTAGCTATTCTTGACAGTAGAGTGCTACATTGGTCATGTTCAGTGCAGATGTACTCTTACATCTCACTTGAATATCCTACCAGTGTCTCCATACCACTTGGTTACGAGGACAACCAATACATATGGCATATAGTGACCTACACTTGATAAGTTATTGTCTTTATTAATAACTTATCATTTGATCGTGAATAATTTAAGAACCATCCGATAAATCCTTCTTTATCGATTGATTATGGTTCTAAGGACTTCATCATAATTTAGTAGTTCATTTAAGAAAGATAAAACTTTTATGATGAACCAGCCAAATAACTATTATTATTAAATAATTCATATACTAATTCCAATCATCTACCACTTATATGATTGACTTTAGAACATATTTTTCAACAACTTCCACTTGGACTAAAGCCAATCAGAATGGTATCAAATATCCTATCTTCCACTTGAGTTCATAGAACTCCTTAATTCTGAGGTCTTAGCAAATGGGTCGATCAAGTTCTCCTTTTCCATCGATCTTCTAAAGATCAACGTCATCTGATAAAAAATCAAAGGTGATAGTAATGCAGAATATGTTGGTTCTCCGATTCTTTAGTCTGAACTATGGCTCCAGTGCTACGATAGGATTGGACCATCGATGGAGGGTGCCACTTCTAACCTACTAATGAACCTCAGCAACTATACAGCTTACATGGCAGCATCATATGCCATGATGTTTCTACATCACCAACTAAATAGGCTAAAGTATCTTGCTTGGAACCTTTCCAGCAGATTGCTCCTACAATTAGAGTATGAGCCGATATTCTCTAGTTGTCATCTTGTTCTGACTGAAATTAAAACATCCATATATTTTAAGTCGATACTTTCATATTTAAGTCATTGGACCTTAGTATTTTCCAAATACTTAAAGATTGTCCATATAATCTTCCAGTGGTTCTCACTTAGATCAGTATCTGCTCACTACCCATAGTGAGTATACTATATCTGATCTCATGCATGGAGGAATAAGATGGCAGCTAAACATTTATTCCTTGCAATGTTGGGATGTCATTCTTGATTAAGAGAATTTCATCCACAGACAACATAAGAAATAACACTACAGAATATTTTGTCCAATTACAAATGCAGAATTTATTTTTGTTCATAACAAAGGCATACGTTCAAAATGTATGTTCTAATTCTGAGGTAATAGCCAAACGGGTTTTAAGATCTTTGCCTTTTCGTCTATGCTACTCTGATCCTTTTGAAAATCCATTCACACCTAATGGATTTTATCCCTTCAGGTGAATCAACTAGTCTCCATACACTATTGATTTTCATGGACTTCAATTTGGATCATATGGCTTTAGATCATTGCATTATATCCGTATAGGTGATCGGATCCTTGTTGTTCTCATCGAGCTTAATAGGATCGTCATCTCGAACCTAGATATTGAAGTATCTATTCAGCTGATGTGGTACTCTACCGGATCTCCTTAAAGGTGACACTTTAATGGGCTCCAAATTTGATCTGATCAAATCCATTTCTGTAAGTTTACTAGATTACGTCGGTTCTTTTCTATCAGTCAAGCCTTTTCAAGTTCAACTTGATAGTAATCAATTCCTTCTCTAAGAAACTCCTTTGCAAAAGGAATGCCCTACTGCTGATGAACATCTTATATTCTTTAGCATAGTAGAATTAATAACCCTTAAATACTTATTGGATCACGATCCAAGTTTATCTGTGTGCAGATATATGACATAGGCGGATTAACTCCAAATTCGAAAGTTAGAGAGTCTAGGTCTACTCCCAATCCAATCCCATATGGAATCTATGCAATAGATTTATGCAGAACCTTTTTCAAAGTAAAACAAATAGCCATAAGAGCACAACCCTGAAACAAGCAGACAAGTGAATCCTATAGTGGTTTGAACCATGTCTAACAAAGTTCAATTTCTTTTTTTAGATACATTGTATTCCAAAAAGAAATTCACTGGAGACAGAATCCAATTCTCTCCTAGATATGTTAAAAACTTACTGGATAAGTACTCGCCTCCTTGATCTGATCGAAGAGTTTTAATACCTTATCTAGTTTGTTTTTCTATTTCATTATTGAATCATTTGAACATTTCAAATGATTCAGGTCAGGTGCATGCTCAAATAAGTCATCTGTAACGAAATACTAATATCTTTTTTTGGCATTTAAGTTCATAAGTCTACATACATCACTCTGTATGAGACTTAGAACTTTATCGGCTCCTTCACCTTTTTTAGTAAAAAGTGGCTTTGTCATTTTTCCAAGAAGACAAGATTCACAGGCTATCAATGATTCATAATCAATGATGTTGAGATTTTTCTCTCAAGCTAACCCATTTATCCTATTCTTGTCAAGATGACTAAGCCTATAATGCCAAGGATAGATATCCATTACAAAATCTAACTTGGGTGTGTACATTACACTTAATAGGCTATATAAATATTAAATATCATTTTTTATTATCCATGTATTACTATAATATTATTCATAATAATATCACAACAATCCTCTTTATTGATAAATTATAACCATCTCTGACCAAGCCATCAGAGATCATATTTATCATAAACGATGGACAATAGTGACAATCACTCAAAATGACATCTATTAAAAATAAGCTTGACAAATCCTAAATCTAGGATTGAAACAAGACTTCCATCCCCAATGTTCAGATATTTCTCACTATTTTCAAATATTCTACTTACTTGTAGTCTTTGCAACAAATTGCATAAGACTACCGGCATCTAATACCCATGTAGTAGAATTATTTATAGAGAAATTTTAAGGTGTCATCATATAACATTTTTAATGAGCAACTTTTGCTCCTTTCTCTTGTTCAGCCTATTATGATCAAGTGAAGCAAGATAATTCTTCTTACTATGACCCTGCTTCTAACATTAGAAGCACTATGCCTGATTTGTGTTAACCTTAGACTAATTATTTTGACTGAGCTTAGAAGCCCTAGTATGAACCCATTCATACTGTTGAATCAAATTCAACTCTCGATACTAATTATCAAAGTTGGGTTCCATAAGTCATCACTGTCTAATAGTGATAGGAGCAATTAGGGTTTAGCCTTAATTTGAGAAAAGAGAACATTGACCTAAGTATATGAATTATATTAAGCCTAAAGACTTGGACTTTAGTCTAAAGATTCTTCCACTATTTTACTCGAATTGGTAGCCTCTACCTCTAATTTGAAAAATTACTTTAATTCCATAGTAGTTACTAGAATCCACATAGACTACACATAAGCCCAACTATGGTTGGTCAATCCATGTACATCTAAGGGTAGGTTCATAACCAATTGATTCTCCAAACAACTTCTAGTAATTTAATTTTACCCCAGAAACCTAATCAGTAGGCTATGGCCTCGACTGTAAGGATCTGATTAGGTCCAATCGTTAACATGAGCATATTTGGTGCATCTAACTAACAAATGATTAAGCCCAATTATGGTTGATCAATCTAACCACCATTAGAGAAACACATCCAAATCATCATATGATGAATGATAATTCCATTAGTCAACAAGCACCAGGCCTAGGCCTATAGGCCTCTAATGATTATTGAGTTAATGGACTCATTATCAAACACCTTAATGGGAGGCTATGACTTGGTTATCTCCATAACTTCATCATTTTAAGGACCTAATAATTTTAAAGAATTTAAATTATTAGTGATTTAAGGATAGAAAGGACATGGACCAATTTGCTTTCACTGACTTCATTAAGTCAGATCCTCCCACTGACTTCACAAGTCACTGATGATGATTATGATCAATTTTGGTCTGTGGGCACCTATATCAGTCTCACAGAATGAAATCAGTCTCATTGATTTTCTATGTGATATGGGTTAGCTCGAATCAATAAGTAACCTAATCAAAATCTGATTAACCACATTGGTCAGGTAAGTGAGATCGGTCGGAGGGTCTGCCAAGGCTTGCATTAGCACTATCAGAAATGGTCAGGTAAGTAGGCTGCCAATTAAAAACCATTGATCTAGAATGTCAGACTTACCTTAGATACCAATTGGTTTGTCAGTTTTGATTTGGTCTGCCTAAAGACTCGTACTCGACCACTGAGCCACGATTAGGTCCATTTGTTAGATATATGAACTTTGATCAACTACAACTATTGAATTGATTTATAGAAAAGAAATGACCTAATTTTAATTAACTATTAATTAGGTTTGATCAATTTCTTAACTAAGTCCATATTTAATCTAACCCTAGGTCTAATCCAGTTAATGACCTGATCAAAGCTAACCCATTTAGCCTTTAACCCAAGTTTTATGAAAATTATCATAGGATCTTCAAATCACAAACCTAGATCCTAAATAATCACTTAATTCTCAATTAAGTTTAAAGTTATGGATTTATGGAAACCTCAGAACTAGTTTTTGATTTTATTATTTAAAATATTTTTAAATTATAAATAATTTACATTGAATCATATTCAATATATAGTTTTAGATCTGATTTATTTTAATTATTTAGATCATATCCTAGGATTTTCAATCTAGGATTTTGCAGAAAGTAAGTTCTTAATTTAAATTTTATAAAATAAATATGTCATACATATACATTCTAGATTCAAAACAAAAATTACATATCAACATATGCAATAAGAGGATCTAGATCTAAACATAAAACACATCATGTGGATCAGATCATAAATCATTTAAAATTAGATTTAAAATTTAAAAATAAATTATAAATTATTTTAGATCTCATCTAACATATTTATGACTTAGGTTTCTTAGATCAGCACATACTAGGATAACCTTTCCACTGTAAGGGGTAAACCTTACAGCAGGACAACCTTATGGTAGTATGTGCAATCCTGATATTATTTAGATCTAATCTAAATAATCTAAAATAGATTAAATATCTATTTAATTTTAAATTTAAATTAAAAAATTAAATCATAAATTTTTTTAGATCTAATCTAAATTATTCATGATTCAAATTCAGATCAGCACATATTAGGACAACCTTTTCATTATAAGGGTCTAACCTTACAACAAGACAAGCTTATGGTAGTATGTGTGATCTTTAATTAATTTTAATTTTTAGATTTAATCTAATATAAATATGATCATGTTATAAAAGAATCTAGATACTCTGATACTACTATTGATAAATATGCAGATTTTCATACATAGATTTCAAAATTTTTTTCAAAATATAGAGCAGTAGAAGACATAGATTAAACTTTTTAATCAACAACATGCATGTAATCAAATTACATGACCCTACATTAATGATCTATAACATGTTATGATATAAATATAAATCTAAAATTAAATTAATCATAAGTGGTATTGATCATATCAGTACCTAGATCTAGAATAATTCTAGATCTAATCCTAGATCGTATCTAGGTCACCAAGAGATTAGATCTCTTACCTTTGCATGGGTTGAGAACTCCATGGTTGAATCCATTGTTGCCTTTGGAGCCGTACAAACATCCAACCTCTATAGATAATCCACATGAACCTACAACATAGATCGAAGGTTCATCAAACGAAGATCCACTCGAAGTGCTAGCTTCTCATGGATCCCTCCTGATAGTTAATCAAATATATGTTCTTCGGATCTCTTGGACACTCCAAGGGATGAAGAACATGAATAGGAACAAAAAATAAATCCAATCCTTGGATCTTCCAAAAATCAAAAAATAAGAACATGAAAAAATAAATCCTAAGAGAAGATAAATCTTCTCCTTCAAGAAATGAACGGTTGATGTCCTGAAAACATCTCTATGCTAGGACAAGAAGAGATCTTCTCCTCTAGGATTTTTCTTAAATTTTCAAATATAATATTTCTAATTTTCATCATATAAAATTTTCATAAAAATTAGAGAGTAAGGGTTCTCCAAGAAACCCTAAGAGAAGACCTTTCTTCTCTTCTCCTTCTCTCATCAGGACATGATCAGATCATGTCCAAAAAATTAACACCATGCCCCTGAACAACTTGGAGCACTCATCCCCATACCCAAATCCTCTCTCTCTCATATATTTTTATAATATAAAAATTATAAATAAAATAGAAAGAGAGAAACATAAAAGGAAAAATATAAGAGAAGACAATCTTCTCTTACCTTATCTCTTCAAGAGATCAACCTTTGATGTCTCAATTGAAGGCTCTTCTCGAAGAATTTTGGCACCACAAATCCTCCAAGCCTTCTCCTCCTTTTCTTCTAATTTTTCATAATTTTTCTAGGATTTTTCATATCCTAAAATCATCTCATAAGAGGCGTCCACCTTTTATTACAAGACTAGGTCAAAACCAAGTCAAAGGAGGACTTCTATGGGGCGTCCAACTCTTGGACACCCCTTCCACTTATTTTTTCATGTAACCACTGATTCTCACACACAAAACCAAGAGAAAAAGGGCCCAATAAGATAGAGGGAGTTGGACGCCCCTCCCACTTATTTTTTTTCATGTAACCAATGATTCTCACACACAAAATCAAAAGAAATAGGGTCGAATAAGATAGAGTGGCATGGGTAGAGTTGGCGCATAAGAGAGGGAGGAGTTTGGGTCAAAGAAGACTCTTTCAAGTAGAAAACAATTTCCAACTTCTTCCAAGTTTTGACCAAATCATAACAAATTCTCAAAAATATGAATTATGGGGCATGGAAGGCCTTTTTGGGTGTGGGAATACATGTAAAAAAATCAAGAATTAATTAAGGCGGACGTGAGGTCTTAGGTGCAAAACAAAGAGAGAGAGTCCCAATCCAACTAGGACTCCTTTTGTTTGACTATGTCAAAATAGTTTTGAACCTAATTTAAATTTTATTTAAATTAAAGTTGATACAATCCAATTAAGGATGATCCTAATCCAACTAGGACCCCAATTAAGTTAGATTAAATCATGATTTATGTTTAATTTAAATGCTAAATCAATTAAGTGCACCCAAGTCCTAGTCAAATAAGAAATTATTTTTTTCTTGCAATTGGCTTATCCAACAAATTAATTAGACTTAATCTAATTAAATACAAACTAATTCTAATTGGATCTAATTTAATTAGACTTGATCTCAATCCTATTGCTCAATCAAATTGAGTCAATTAGCAATCTAATTGCTAATCGATCCTCCTGCAACACTTGCACTAGGTCAAACATCAATCGCATTGAATGTTTGACCTTGAAATGATTCTCAATCATTGATTAACCATCTAATCAGATTATAAGCTCTAATATGTGTGATCCCATAGGTTCGAACCTAAGCTGGCAGTATAGAAATTAATTTCTGTACCAATCGAAGTTACTATCTAGCAATGATTCTCGACGTTCGGATAGGTTTGGCCCATGGTTACTGTATAATTCATCCCTATGACCAATAATACTCAAGACAACTTTGAGTATGCTGTCAAACACTCATACAAGTTATCTCTATTATGTCTCAAAATTTTGCAAATCCCGTGACACCTTACAAGGATTACCCAGGCCTAGGTTTTGCTAAATTAAAATACAATGAGTCATTCTCTTCCTAAAGTTAATCAGGAGTTGTCAATTCCATCTTGACTCACACACCGACTTTACAAGTACTTGACTGTATCCAGAAATCTTTTGAACCTATATTAGAAATACAAGCAGTCTGGCACCAAAGTATAGTGAGTTGATTGCAAGTCACCATGGTGATCTCAGGTCGGAGAGACACTTATACCCACTGGCCTTAGCTAGCTACTCTTGATAGTAGAGTGCTACATTGATCACGTTCAGTATAGATACTCTTACATCTCACCTGAATGCCATACCAGTATCTCTGCACCACTTGATTACAAGGACAATCAACGCATATGGCATACAGCGATCTATACTTGATAAGTTATTGTCCTTATTAATAACTTATCATTTGATCGTGAATAATTTAAGAACCATCCGATAAATCCTCCTTTATTGATTGATTGTGGTTCTAAGAACTTCATCATAATTTAGGAATTCATTTAAGGAAGATAGAACTTTTATGATGAACCAACCAAATAACTATTATTATTAGATAATTCATATACTAATTCCAATCATCTACCACTTAGATGATTGGCTTTAGGACATATTTCAAACAAGTAATCCTAAGAACTTCATCACAAAAATAGAGCTCATTAGAAGATGAAGACTTGTGATGAAAAATATGCCAAAATATTTTATTTATCAATGATCAATTACATATACAAAGTAGCTCAACCATTAACAGGCTAACGATTGGCTTTTGGGACATAATTTCCAACACCTATCTCATCCTGAGGCTCCTGAGACTCCATGGCTCTCCATGAGACATGTTCCCGATCTCTCTTAGATGCCTCTCGACACTCTCTACTAAGATACCTCCCTCGACTGTTGCGTTGTCGAGCCTCTCTCAACCCCATGCCTCCAGGGTAGCACTCCTAAGCACTCAAGTGCTCTCTGACTCATCTCGACATCGCCTTCTCATAGTTATTTGGGTCCTCTCTTGCTGTAGACAAACCATCCTCCACTAATCTATGACTCTTCTTGGTGCTCCTATAGAAGAAACCTGATCCAGGATACTCCCAACTGCTTGAGACCTCCTGGCGCTCTTTGAGATCTCTTGGCTCTTCCTAAGACCTACTCCCGATCTCACTGGGATGCCCCTAACACTCTCTACTGAGATACCTCTCTCGACTGCTACACCACCAAGCCTCTCTCAGCCCCTGTGCCTCTAGGGTAGCACTCCTGCAGCACTCTAGCACTCCCTTACTCATCTTTGCACCGCTCCGTAGCCGCCCAATCCTAATCTATTGGACCTCCATAGATCATCCATCTTCAAGGCTCCATAAATCCATGTTCTGGTTGAATCGCTGAATACATCTCCAACTACTTTTCCACCTTCCTGCAATCGAAGGACGTATAGTCGCTTCTTCAGCCTTCCTTCGACCATTACTCCTTGTAAAGTCTCTCTTCAATAGTTTCATACTGTCCATCTTCCTAGAGAATCCTAATGCTCTCTACTGAGATACCTCCCTCGATTGCTGCACCATCGAGCCTCTCTTAGTCCCACAACTTTAGAAAAATGCTATTGCAGCTCTCCCGTGCTCCCTGCCTATCACATAACCATCATACATCCCGACCTTTCCACCAAGATTGAACAACAAATCATACACCCAATCCTCCCACCCTAAAAAATTTCTTCTTGTTAATCCTCTCAGCCTCCATCTTCAATCTACTACTCTCGGTTAGCCAAACCACAGCAACAACAAAAATAGAGCTGAGATATACTATGGAATCTTTGTACAGATTTTTTATTTCACCTTGTATGACTTCTCCTTTTCTTTCATGCACCATCAGGCTTTGATTCCAAATATAAGCCCACCAACTTGCATCACTAACTCACTCTGATACCAATTATTGGGATAAACTATCCTCTATCGAACTAGTGTGGCCGCTGGTGATTAGCCATGCAATAAGGAATAATTTTCTAGGATCAATGCAGAAGCAAAATAATGGATTTAAGAGAAAAGAGAGAAAGAGAGCACAAGAATTTTTTGAGAGAAAAGAGCTTTTTTTCATAGCATTCATGAAACCCTAATACAACTTATGTATTTATACATAGCCATTAGGTTCGACCAAGAAACTTCCGGACTAACCTAATACATGAAAGCACTTACCGAGCCCATGTACACCCACATCTTCCATGCTTTCATCCCTTGGATCTAGACCCGATCCATACATGAGTTAGCCTCCTTAAGACCTCTTGAACCGACCTTAAGAATCCTAGGATAAGTCCCTATCCTAGACCAAACAGAACCCACGTGTAACTCAGCCCGCACACCAAGCCGGCTCAGTCTCAAAATTGAGCCAGCTAATCTGAGATTGGATTGGCTCAGTTTTAGACTGAGCTGGACTAGTTTCTATGCCATGCCTATAGTCTCGAATGTGATTGAGCTGGCTAACCTGAGACTGGGTCGGCTCAATTTTAGACTGAGCCGACCCAGTTGCATGCCATGCTGCAGTCCCGAATGTGCTCCTCTCTGTTTGGCCTATCCTCTAAGACTTAGCCAACCAAGTTTCAGACTAAGCTAGGTAACCTATAGAAATAACTCTTTTCTATAGTCTTGATTCTCTGATTTTGGTTCATTGCTTCACCTTAAATCTCAGATATCTGAAGCACCAACCAAGCCTCTAGAATCTTTGAAGCCAACACCCTGATTCCTCCCATGGCCTCCCAAGGCTTTGGAGC
>QRFJ01003477.1:44976-102729 GCA_006176705.1 Cocos nucifera | reverse complement strand
GAGAGATGAAGCCAATCACTTCCCGAGAAGGGCTCGCACATTCTACATGGTGTAGTAGACCCAGACTAAGTGCGTTTGTCTTTGATCGATGTAGTTGAGTTCAGATCTCTTAACTAGACTTGTCATAGTCATAACAATTATGACTATCGTTTAGTGTGCTAGGTTATGGCTCGGATTAGTTTTGATCCACTCGGGGTAGATCGGGAGAGGTTTTATATCTTTTGTGTCAACAGGATTTATTGGCCAGTTTTTTTGGTAAGTGGTTATGATCTGGTGGTTTTTGGTAAGGGAGATAGGTTGCCTATTAACTCGTACAAGAATGCATTCAGGTCGAGTAGTCTGTCTCAATTTAATGTAAATCAGTCAGTTTGTCGATGTGCCTTGTGGTTAACTACCTAGGACATTGTTCCTAGATTGTTGAGTGGCTAGAATACCATGTGGGGTGGGCCTAATAATCAGACTCTAATCCTCGTGAGCTCTTTAAATGGTGTGTGTCTTTGCGTGATCGTGGACTCGATCTTGACTGCATACTTGTATATGTCCTATTGGAGGCTGGTCAATATTGTTAGCATTGTGATGTTGGGTGTTTTTTCCCATACGTAACGCAATTGCTTGATTCGGGTTGAGTTTCTATATTGTTTTTTTCTCTGTGTTTGGTATGTATCCTAATTTGAGTTCTATGTTTCTTGCGGTCGCAATTGGGCCGAACTTTTGCTCTAGTTAGTTATCGTAATATTTGGTGCGTTAGATTCTGTAATATTTAATTTTTAGAGCGCTAATTGGTTTTCCATTTAATCTATTATTTTTAATTAAGTGTTAGGGTCATAATATTTACAATATATTATGTTTGCACAATAATAGGTCTTAGGGTTTCAAGGATTGCTAGGGTTTTGCATGAGAGGTAGTAAGTTTTTTGTTGGTTTTTGAGTTTAAGTGACGAATCTATTGTTCATGGGCACTCCTAGCATCTATCAATGAAGAACACCCGATTTCGATTAGTGTGAAAAGTATATGGGCTTTTTTTAAATTCTCCGTGTCTTCATTCTTTTTATATAACCGGGTACGGCCCAAGAGGAACGCCTTTAATCAGGAAATCATGAATACTCAAACATGTTATTTTTTCATGTATCTAATGATTTTTTCTGATTTATTATTCCTATATTTACTATATCAGTATTCTTTATTTATCATTATTCAAGTATGTTTGCGTTTAGTATCTATTCTTATTGTTTGAGTTGCTTTTGGTTGGTTTATTTGTGTTGAGACAAATGCATATTTTTTTCAGATTTTCGTAAATTATCGTCTATAATAAGTACGATTATTATAATATTAGATTTTGTTAAAATGTATTTTTCTAGGAGTTCTAAAATTTATTTGTTTAATTTCTAATCTATTGATAATGTATTTTAGATACTAATTCTACAACTAGTCTAGGACATGGCGGATTCAATTCATAAGTTCTCGATTAGATTGTTTTGAAATTAGAATAATTTTTTTGTGTCTATTTTTGTTTTAGTATGTTTTATTATATGTAACTCATTTATTAAATTAAGTGAATTAGAATAGTAATATTAATAGATCTAAATATGATTTAATCAAATTAAATTGAAACATGCAAGACTATTTCTATAGAACTATTCTATTTTAGAACTAGTCATCGCATATTTTCTAATTCTTCGATCCTAATCATTTAATTTTAAATTTTTTCTTCTAATTTTAGGATCTGATTCACATCTCATGAACATCTAATCATTTATTTTTTTTGATCTAAAATAAATTTAAAATCAGATCTAAACACTTTTAGAACCTTGGCTCTGATTACAGTTGAAGGGAAATCCTGATTTTTCGGTCACAGGTTCATTCAGGTCTGATCAAATTCAAGAGATATATTTTAAAAATTTTTTTTCTTGATCCCAATCAGATCTTGATATGTTTTAAATCTAATTATTATTATTATTTAAAAATCAAAATAAAATTAGATAAATTAAATTAGATTTAACTTACCTTGATATGGGTAATCCTATTATCCATTGATGATCCTGTTGCAGGGGAAGGTTCTAGATCTAGCCATGCAAGTGCCTGGCCTCTACCGATATCCACTTGGGCTGAATCTAGAGATTCTCTTCTTCTCTATCACATCTCTAAAAATTAGATCTGAATCTGATCTGGAGGATCTTCAAAACTTCTTTGAAAGATCAGTAGTCATGCCTTTGCAGCAGTGCAACCTTCTAGCTTTTACTCGCCTTTCTCTTGTCTAGATTCACCAACCAAGATCCAAATCCTTTGGACATGGAGAGGAGAGGGAGAAGGTGGTTTGGCATGGAGGAAGAGGGGAGTAGGCTAGCCTTGGGGACATGGGGAAATTGTGATTAATCATGTCTATATAGTTTGAGTTGGGCGTAGGGTCTTATTTATGGACTAAGCGTGATCCAATCCATCTTCTTTCCACCAATCACTAACTCTTTGTTGAAATCAGATCTAAAATCTGATTGGTGTGGAAGTAGTCCCCTAGGAATCCTGCCTTAGAGGAGTAGCCTAGATACTAAGTCAAAGTTGGTCTTTTAGGAGAATCTAATTGGAATCCAAAAGGAGATGGAGTCCTACCACAGGGACTTCTAGGCGTCTCCAACTTGGGCACACGCCTAGGGTGGCTTGCGCCCTCCTCCTTGCATAGGTTCTAGTAGGGGATAAGCCCCACCAGCTCTCCAATAGGTGCATGACATGTGGTCAAAAGTTAAAGTGTCTGTGGTCAACATTTTTACCAGTCAAGGTAGACTTTTGACCAAAGTCCAAAGAACAAGAAATGGCATGGTGACCAAAAATGGCAAATAATATATACAAAATATAGACAAACTTTTGACTTGGACAACTCCAGTCAAAACTCTATGAAGGCCTCTGATTGTGCACAAACTCCTTTGGCTCAGGCAGGATTATATTTATTTATGAATAGTAAAAGAAGAACGTTAGGTTCAAATCGAGTGCTAGCACGATTTTTACTGAACCTAATTGAACCTCATTCAGATCAATTGAACTGGACCAGTTCAATTGAATGATCACAAATTCAAACTCCTATTTGTGTGACCTAGTTAGGTTCAGTTCTGTATGGTAATGGGATATATGTCATGATCTCTATCATCGACATCATCGAAACTCCTTTTCGATGGATCAGAAACTCTTCTGATTCGAATAAGCTAGATGATCAAATCGATCTAAATCATTCTAATTGCTCCAAAAATCCATAAAGACACCTAGCAGTATATGGTGGCAACCCATCAGAGCTAAATGTGAACCTCTTGGTCGCAGCTACCTGTATGATTAAGTTCTTCTATCTTGAGCTCCGATCAGATTAGGGTAAGGTGAACTCGTCAACCCTAGTTCTGTCAATATGAGTAATCATTCGATTCGAGTTCTGATGTGAAAATAATAAATAGAAACTCTTTTCTATTATTTCACTCTACCATGGCCATGGGCTTCTGGACTTGATTCTCATGATCATCATAGGGCTGCTCCTCTACCACCGAGGTAGATAGATTCCATCTTGATGCAATCCAGTTCCTATAATGAACATGCTATAGCCAACATACACCTCAGGGTTCCGAATGGCTAGGAGACCGAGTAATGGTGTAGTCAAACTATAACACCCTCAAGGTGAACTGTCGATGCACCTCAGGTCAAAGAACCAGACACACTACTGCAGCATCGAGTCAGTCATTGACGAGAAGGTAGACTCCCTAATGACTACTCGAGGTGGTCACGCTCAGTGCCCTCGTTCTCTAACGAGTACCTGTACTCTCGCTCCGATGTCTCCACACCATAGACTCAAGACTCATCTACTAAAGAGAAGCGATTGTACACCAACCTTCCAGATCAATCACCATCCTCGTGATGATCCTATGGTCGGAAGCATTTTATGAGTTAATAATGATTATTCATGTCTTAAATTTTCAACTCTTGAAAATATGAATTATCATTACCATTAACTCAAAGGATGTATCACAGACACTAAATACACATATGTGATAGAAAATAACCCATTTTATTGATATTAGTCAAAATTATAATTTTGCCCCTAGAAGTGTATTACAAGTGTCAGCCAATTCTGGCTTCTAGGGCACATATATCTAACAATTCCAACCAGATGCCAATAATCAAATACAAAAGAGAATAAACAGTATTCAAAGAAATCTATTTAGCACCTTACCACAACACTAGGTGAAGCTTTAATCTTTTGTCCACCAGATCTAACACCAAGACTCTGATATTAATTATTATTTTAGATGGCTCCTCTGATATCAATCTGTTGGAAACAATCCTTGCTACTCAATGATTATGGAAACAACAATAAGGATCCAAGAAAAGGGATGGCCGTTCTGTTGAAATCCTAGCAAATCCTAAGACATGAAGAAAAGGGAGAGAACGAGAGAGGAAGAGAGATTTTAAGGAGAAAAGGCTTGTATTGATTTCGTGTTTAGTTTATAAAACTCAGTACAGAGTATATATATACTTGGTCAAACAAGATTCAACCTAAAAAATTCTCCTAGCTAACCTAATGTGATGCACTCTCCAAGTCAATGTATATCCATGTCTCCCATTCACACATCCATTAGACCAATTCTAGTCCAATCCATAGGTTAGCCCCCTTAGGACCTTACAAACCAAGATCCTAAGGCTTTAGGATTAAACTCAATCCTAGTCCAAAATTGAAACCACATTCTATTCTATTCAAAGCTTGAGCTGGCTTGGTCAGCAATCAGACTGGCTCAATGGTGATGTCTCCTGTGAGAGTCTGAATCATCACTCTTTATTTTGTTGCTTGAGCTGGCTCTTTTAGGGTTTGAGCCGGCTCAATTTCTACTTAGGCTGGCTCTGACAGAAATTGAGCTAGCTTTTCCAGCATATCATCCTGATATGCTTTCTGGACTTCTGCTCGACCAACTTTCTTAGAATTCGGGCTAGCTCGTCTTCTACTCGAGCTGGCTTTAACAAGAATCGAGTTAGCTTTTTTTAAGCATTTGCTGAAACTTTTCAATGGTTTATTACATTCGCTCCTTGCTCTCTTTCTACCTACTTCCAAGGCTTGAGAGCACCATACCTGAGCTCACACTGTTCATATCCCATATGGAGTCTTTGCAATAAATTTACTTGGAATAATTTTTAGGGTAAAATAATTAGTCTCAAGAGCTTAATCCTAAAACAGGCAGATTAGTAAATCCCATCATGGATCGAGCCATATCTAACAAAGTTTGATTTCTTCTTTCCAATACACTATGTTCTAAAAGGAGTCCGCTGTAAGAGAATCCTATTCTCTCCTAGATACGTCAAAAACTTATTTGATAAGTATTCGCCTCCTCGATCTGATCGAAGAGTTCTAATATTTTTTCTAGTTTAACTTTTTTATTTTATTATTGAATCATTTGAACATTTCAAATGATTCAGGCTAGACGCACCCATACCTAGATAGGTCGTCTATAATGAAATATTGATATCCTTGACATTATCTAACTTGGGTGTTTATTAGTTGTGTATATTACACTAATAAGATTTGATAAAGTATATGCCATTTCAATGTTGTCCATACATTATTGTAACATTATTCATAATGATATCACAATAATCTCTCTTTATAGATAAATGATGATCATCTTTGGTCAAAAGGCCAACAAAGATCATATTCATCATAAACTATGGACAATAGTGACTATCACTTAAAATGATAATTTTTGAAAATGAGCTCGACAATTCCTACAGTTAGGATGGAACAAAACTTTCATCCCTAATGTTCAAGTATTTCTCATCATTTTCAAATATTCCACTTACCTGTAGTCTTTACAATAAATTGCATAGGACTACCGGTATTCAATACCCAGGTAGTAGAATGTTAAACAGAAAAATTTTAAGATGTTATCATATAACATCCTTGATAAGCAACTCTTGCTCGTTTCTCTTGTTTAGCCTATTGAGGTTAAGGAAAGCAAGATAATTCTTCTTCCTATGATACTGCTTCTTATAGTAGAAGCACTTTGCCTGAATCTGCTTAGTCTCAAACCTTTTTGTTTTGACTGGACTTATAAGTCCCAGCATGAATCCATTCATATTGTTGAAGCAAATTCAACTTTCAATACTAATTATCGAAGTTGAGTCCTACAAGTCAATCACTGTCTTGAAAATTTAGAACCTATTGTACTATGGTCTTGAAGGGAAATCCTGATTTCCCTGACCAGGTTCGTTCAGATCTGATCAGATCAAGAGATATATTTCAAAATTTTTTCTCTTAGATCTGTATCAGATCAGGGATGCTTCAGATCTGATTCTTATTTATTTAATAAAAATTAAATGAAAAGGATAAATTAAATCACATTCAATTTACCTGAATAGGGTAATCCTATTACCCTGTTGATGATCCTGTTTGCAGCGGAAGGTTCTGGATCAAGCCACGCAAGCGCCTGGCCTCTACCGGTATCCACTCGGGCTGGATCTGGAGATCCTCTTCTTCTCTATCACGCCTCCAAAAATCAGATCTGGATCTGATCTGGAGGATCTTCAAAACTCCTTTTGAAGATCTGCAGTCGTTCTTCGCAGCAGCGCAGCCTTCTTGCTTTTGATCTCCTTTTCTTGATCTAAATCGCACCAATCCAAATCCAAAACACTTTTGGACGTGGAGAGCAAGGGGAGATGAGAGTATGGCGTGGAGAAAGGGGAGAGAGGCAGCCTTGGGGCGTGGGAAGATTGCTTCTTGATTATTTTTGATTATTTTTTCACTTGGGCGCTGGGTCTCTTATATAGACTAAGCGTGATCCAAGTCATCTTCCTCCCAACCAATCACAACCCTTTGTGAAATCAGATCTAAATCTGATTGGTGGGATTAGAGTCCCCTGGATTCCTACTTGGAGAGTGCCTTGGACCAGTCAAACTGGATTCTTAGAAGAACTCTCATTGGAATCCTAAAGGGAGATGGAGTCCTTGTCCAACAAGGACTCCTAGGCGCCTCCTACTTGGGCTCACGCCACCCTTGGCGTGCGCCCATTCTCCTTGCCAGGTTCTGGCAGGGGGACAAGCCCCCACCAGCTCTCCAATAGGTGCATGACATGTGGTCAAAAGTCAAAGGGTGAATGGTCAACGTTTGACCAGTCAAAGGTAGACTTTTGACCAAAGTCAAAGAACAAGAAATGGCAGGTGACCAAAAATGGCAGGTAATGTCTTACAAATAAGACAACCTATTCTGACTTGGACAACCTCCAGTCAGACCATAAGAAGACTTCTGTTTGAGCACAAACTCCTTTGGCTCAGACAGGACGACTTATTTATGATAGCAAAAGAAGAACGTTAGGTTCAATCGAGTGCTAGCACGATTTCCTTGAACCTAATTGAATCTCATTCAGATCAATTGAACTAGATTAGTTCAATTGATGATCACCAGATTCAAACCCTTGTTTGTGTGACCCAGTTAGGTTCAGTTCTGTATGGTAATGGGATATGTCATGATCTCTATCATCGACATCATCGAAACTCCTTTCGATGGATCAGAACTCTTCTGATTCGAACAGCTAGAATGATCGATCATCTAAATCATTCTAATTGCTCCCAAAATCCACCAGTGACACCTAGCAGTATATGGTGGCAACCCATCAGAGCTGAATGCGAACCTCTTGGTGCAGCTACCTGTGTGATTCAGTTCTTCTATCTTGAGCCCCGATCAGATTAGGGTTAAGGTGAACTCGTCAAACCCTAGTCTCTGTCATATGATGTAATCATTCGATTCGAGTCCAATGTGAAAATCTAAATAGAAACTCTTTCTATTATTTCACTCTGCCATGGCCATGGGCTTCAGGACTTGATTCTCATGATCATCATAGGGCTACTCCTCTACCACCGAGGTAGATAGATCCCATCTTGATGCAATCCAGTTCCTACAATGAACATGTCACAGCCAACATACACCTCAGGGTTCCATATGGCTAGGAGACCGAGTAATGGTGTAGTCAAACTATAACACCCTCAAGGTGAACTGCCGATGCATCTCAGGTCAAAGAACCAGACACACTACTGCAGCATCGAGTCAGTCATTGACGAGAAGGTAGACTCCCTAATGACTACTCGAGGTGGTCACGCTCAGTGCCCTCGTTCTCTAACGAGTACCTGTACTCTCGCTCCGGTGTCTCCACACCGTAGACTCAAGACTCATCTACTAAAGAGAAGCGATCGTACACCAACCTTCCGGATCAATCACCATCCTCGTGATGATCCTATGGTCGGGAGCTGTTTATGAGTTAATAATGATTATTCATGTCTTAAATTTTCAACTCTTGAAAATATGAATTATCATTACCATTAACTCAAAGGATGTATCACAGACACTAAATACACATGTGTGATAGAAAATAACCCATTTATTAATTATAGTCAAAATTACAATTTTGCCCCTAGAAGTGTATTACAAGTGTCAGCCAATTCTGGCTTCTAGGGCACATATATCTAACAATCTCCCACTTGTCCTAAAGCCAATTGGCTACAAGTCTAAGTCCCATCTTCTCAAGGTGGGCTTCGATCTTCTGCTGGCCCAACGGCTTTGTAAGTGGGTCTGCCACATTATCTGTGGAGTTGACTCTCTTGACCTCAACGTAACCTTTCTCAAGGTAATCGCGGATGAGATGATATCGCCGCTCAATGTGCTTGGACTTCTGGTGAGACCTCGGCTCCTTAGCAAGGGCTATGGCGCCATTGTTGTCGCAGTAAAGAGGAATGGCATCTGATGGCATTACTCCAATTTCTGCAGCAAACTTCTTGTACCAGAACGCTTCCTTTGCAGCCTCTGATGCAGCTATATATTCTGCTTCCATGGTGGAATCTGCTATCACAGTTTGCTTGGAACTCTTCCAGCTGACAGCTCCACCATTGCACACAAACAGACTTCCAGATGTCGACTTTCGATCATCTATATCGGACATGAAGTCCGAGTCTGTGTATCCCTGGACCAGGAGTTCTCCATTACCAAAGACCAACATCATATCCTTAGTTCTTCTCAAGTACTTAAGGATACATTTCACAGAAGTCCAGTGTTCTTCACCTGGATTTGACTGATATCTGCTTGTGACACTCACAGCATGGGCTATATCAGGTCGTGTACATAGCATGGCATACATGAGGCTCCCTATTGCAGAAGCATAAGGGATCTTGCTCATGCGTTCTATTTCCTCAGGTGTGCTGGGGCACATCTTCTTGGAAAGATGAATACCATGTCTGAAGGGTATTAATCCCCTCTTAGAGTTTTCCATACTAAACCTCTTTAGTACTTCCTCTATGTACATCTTCTGTGAAAGTCCTAGCATCCTATTCGGTCTATCCCTATAGACCTTAATTCCTAGAATAAAGGATGCTTCACCTAGGTCTTTCATGGAGAATTCCTTAGACAACCACATCTTGACTGATGTCAACATGGGAATATCATTCCCAATAAGGAGGATGTCATCCACGTACAATACGAGGAAGACAACAGCGCTCCCACTGACCCTTTTGAAAACACATGGTTCCTCTTCGTTTTTGATGAAACCAAACTTTTTGATCACATCATTGAAAACGAGTGTTCCAGCTCCGAGATGCTTGCTTAAGTCCATATATGGACCTTTGCAGCTTGCAAACCTTGTGATCAGTATCACTGGATGTGAAACCTAGTGGCTGTTCCATATAGATATCTTCCTCAAGATATCCATTTAGGAATGCCGTTTTCACGTCCATTTGCCATATTTCATAATCGAAATAGGCTGCAACAGCAAGCAATGTGCGGATGGATTTTAGCATAGCCACTGGGGAAAAGGTATCCTGATAGTCAATGCCTTCACGTTGACTATAACCTTTTGCCACTAGTCTAGCCTTGAATGTCTCCACATTCCCATCTGCACCAATCTTTCTCTTGAAGATCCATTTACATCCCAATAGGTACTATACCTTCTGGTGGATCTACCAAGGTCCAGACTTGGTTTGAGTGCATCGAGTCGATCTCTGACTTCATTGCCTCAAGCCATTTCTCGGAGTCGATATCTGATATCGCCTCGTTGTAGGTTTTGGGATCATCACCATGAGCACCATTACCTATGAGGAACATTTCCTCTACATCCTCTGAAATAATACCTAAGTATCTTTCAGGGGGACGGGAAACTCTTTCCGATCTACGAGGTGGAGGAGGTAGTGTTCTTATTGGCTCAACCTGATTTGGTTCCACTTGGTCCTTAGCTCTTTCTGCTTGTGAGACTTTCTCATCAAGCTTAATCTGCTTTCCAATGCCACTATCTTGAATAAACTATTTTTCAAGAAATATGGCATGTCGACTCACAATCACATTGTGGTCTTCAGGAATGTAGAAATAGTATCCTAATGACTCTTTAGGATATCCTATGAATCGAGCTCTAAAGGACCTAAACTCTAACTTGTCCGCTTGTTGTCTTTTGACATGAGCCGGACAACCCCAAATTCTGAGATGACTCAGACTTGGTTTCTTACCGTGCCATATCTCATACGGTGTGGTAGGAACGGTTTTAGAGGGAACCCTATTCAGTAGAATAGATTGAAGTTAATAATGAATGTCCCCAAAGAAAATCTGGGAGGTCTGTGAAGCTCATCATGGATCGAACCATATCCAATAGAGTCCGATTTCTCCGTTCTGAAACCCCGTTGAGTTGAGGTGTTCCTGGTGGAGTCCATTGAGAGACTATGCCATTTTCCTTAAGATAGTCTAGGAATTCCCGGCTAAGGTATTCACCTCCTCGATCTGATCGAAGAACCTTAATGGGTTTTCCAGTTTGTTTTTCTACTTCATGTCTAAATTCTTTGAACTTTTCAAAAGCTTCAGACTTGTGTCTCATAAGATACACATATCCCATACCTAGACAGATCATCGGTAAAGGTAATGAAGTAGACAAAATTGCCTCTAGCCGGCACATCGAAATGGGCCGCACACATCAGTATGTACTAGGGCAAGGAGATCTGTGGCCCTCTCCCCATGTCCAACAAAAGGGAGTTTAGTCATTTTGCCTTGAAGACAAGATTCACAAGTTGGATATGACTCGGAAGTCAATGGACTCAATAGCCCATTTTTCTCCAATTTGTTGATCCTATCTTCTGCTATATGACCTAATCTCAGGTGCCATAGATATCTGTCGTTTGGACTATCCCTAGGTCGTTTGGCATTCACGTTTTGCTCGATAGTTAGAACAGGTACATCAATATGTAGCTGATAAAGACCATTAATAAGGAAACCATTTGCAATTTTATTTCTTTCATAAAGAATGTTACAATGGTCCTTAAAGAAGGTGATCACATAACCTTCTTGTGCTAAGCATGAAACAGAAATCAAATTCCTGCTAGCTGCAGGCACAAAATAACAGTCTTTCAAAACTAAGTCTAAACCAGATGGTAATCGAAGAGGGTATGTTCCCACGGCTACTGCAGCAACTCTTGCTCCATTACCGACGCGTAGGATCATGTCTCCATCCCTCAGCCTCCTGCTATCCTCAAGACCCTGCATAGAAGTGCATAGGTGAGCACTAGATCCAGAGTCAAGCACCCAACTGGATGCAGAAGAAACCGTAAGGTTAGACTCAATAACGAGCATACCTCCAGAAGGACCTTCCTTCTTGTTCTTTAGGGTGGCCAGGTAAGTAGGGCAGTTCCGCTTCCAATGGCCGTCGCTGTTGCAATGGAAACACTTTCCTTTGCCATCGACCTTCTTCTTCGGTTCTGCCTTCTTCTTCTTTGATCCTTCTACCTTTTGCTTTTTCACAGACTTCTTTTTCTTTCCATAAGACTTTCTTTTGGAAGAAGTCCGTTCCATAGCAAGAACTGAGCCTTTAGAACCTTTCATAGAAAGCTCAGCGGTAACCAGCATATTCATCAACTCGGCCAAGGAATTTTGAAGTTTATGCATGTGGTAATTCATGATGAATTGCCCATATGCATCAGTCAAGGATTGCAGAATAATATCATTCTGCAAGTCCAAGTCCAACTTCACACCGAGCTTCTCAAGCTCTTCCATGTCCTTGATCATTGTCAGACAGTGATCTTGGACTGACTGCCCATCACGCATCTTAGCCTTAAAAAGTCGTTTCGTGACTTGATATTTGGCTGCGCGACTCTGTTCACCAAACATCTCCTGCAGGTGAGCCAACATTTGGCGAGCAGTCCCGATATCTTCATGTTGGCGCTGGAGCTCATCAGACATCGAGCCCAACATGTAGTATCTGGCCTTATTGTCTTCGTCAATCCATTTTTCCAGAGACGCTCTCTGTTCAGTGGATGGACGAGCTGGTAAGGTGGGAGGGTCCTGGTCCAAAACATGTGTTAACTTCTCTGAACCCAAAACAATTTTGTAGTTCCTGAGCCAATCTTTATAATTGGGTCCAGTCAGTCTATGTGTGTCTAGGATACGTGCCAGTGGGTTGGACGCAGACATTTTCCTGTAGAGAGTCAAAGATTCTAGTTAGATACTGTAATTTTGACTTGACCAATTTGTTTAGGGATTTTATTTTTAAACAAATTAGCTCCCACTATTTTCTCGGATCCCTACACTCCCTCTGTAGAGATGCGAAAATCTCCGCGATTGATGATTTCTAGTGGGTGGTGCGGTCTCACCAACTGACTCATCACCTCACCTAACAGTTATTGGTGATGGGTTAGCCAATGAGTGAACAACTCTTGTTCAATGATTCTCTAATCATGGTGCACCCAAACTTGGTCTCTAATTCATGAATCTCACCGTATCCGGAATATTGATCCACTCCTTAGTTAAGTCAGACCCACCATTTGCATAGACTGGGTTCCTAATTGGGTCTCTCACCGTATCCGGAATATTGAGCCCAACTCATCCTCCAGCCCATAGCATCCAATGCCTAATAGACATGGTTGCGTCTTCCCGGTGCAACTGAGCCACTGTATCCAGCCGAGAACAATCAACCCCGGGAAGGGCCCGCACATCTACAATGGTGGAAGACCTCGGACTTAATCTTTTCTTAGGGAGAATTGATTCAGGTCTCATTAAACTAGACTTGGCTTAGTCATAACAATTATGACTAACCTAGTGGCATGGGTCAGCTCGGATTATTGACCACCTCAGATCAGAACTGTGTCAACAGATATGGCCAGGTAAGTGAGACCGGTGGAAGGAATATGCCATTAACTCGTACAAGAACGCATTCAGGTCGAGTAGCTTCCAATTAAAAACCAGTCGGTCGTCTGTGCCAAACTTACCTTAGACACCAAATTGTTGAGTCAGAACCAATTGGGTTAGCCTACAATCCAGACTCTAACCTCTGAGCCTAATTAGGTCTTGCTTGATCGTGACTCGATCTTGACCCAGACTTAATCCTATTAGGCTGGTCAATTTAAGCATTGTTGATCCCATCTAACCAACTCTTGATTCGGTTTGATCAACCGCTTAGACCTAATTGAGCTACCCAAGCCCGAACCCAGTATTATGAATATGTCTTAGATCTGAAATTCTCAATTTTAGACCTAATTAATATTCCATAAACTTAATTCTTAATTAAGTAGGGTTCATAAACAAAATATGCACAATAAATCCTAGGGTTTCAGGATCTAGGGTTTTGCAGAAAGTAAGTTTTGGGTTTCTGATTAAGGACGAACGCGCAGCACCCCTACACATCATAAGAACACCCCATCGAATGGGAAGAGAGGGCCTTTAAACCCTTCTTCGTTCTTATGACCGGACGGCCAAGGGGAACGCCTTAATCAGGAACATTCAATAAACATTCAATACTACAAAACAGTTATAGATCTATATCATATATCTCATATACAAATTTAGATCTAACCATGGCATATTTTGCATACATCTCATGTATCATAATCATGCATGTTTTCAGATCTAAATTATCACATAATAATCTGAAAAAATTAGATTTAAATTGATCTAATCAAAATAAATTCTAATCTAGACAATTATGTAGAACTATTCTACAACTAGTCTAGTCATGCATCTATCATATCTCATATGATATTTAAAATTAAATAATTTTTATTTGCTGTTTATCAGATGTTATTATAACACTTATAATATCAGAAAACAGTAAATAAGAAGATCTAAAATATGATTTAATCATATTAAATCAAAGACATGCAAAACTATTCTATAGAACTATTCTATTCTAGAACTAGTCATGCATATCTTCATGTTCTTAGATCCAAATCATTTAATTTTAATTTTTCCTGATTTCAGATCTGATCACATCTCATGTGACATCTGAAATCACGTTATTTTTAATTAAAATAAAATTAAAAATCAGATCTAAACTATTTTTAGAACCATGGCTCTGATACCACTTGAAGGGAAATCCTGATTTCCCTGACCAGGTTCGTTCAGATCTGATCAGATCAAGAGATATATTTCAAAAATTTTTTCTCTTAGATCTGTATCAGATCAGGGATGCTTCAGATCTGATTCTTATTTATTTAATAAAAATTAAATGAAAAGGATAAATTAAATCACATTCAATTTACCTGAATAGGGTAATCCTATTACCCTGTTGATGATCCTGTTTGCAGCGGAAGGTTCTGGATCAAGCCACGCAAGCGCCTGGCCTCTACCGGTATCCACTCGGGCTGGATCTGGAGATCCTCTTCTTCTCTATCACGCCTCCAAAAATCAGATCTGGATCTGATCTGGAGGATCTTCAAAACTCCTTTTGAAGATCTGCAGTCGTTCTTCGCAGCAGCGCAGCCTTCTTGCTTTTGATCTCCTTTTCTTGATCTAAATCGCACCAATCCAAATCCAAAACACTTTTGGACGTGGAGAGCAAGGGGAGATGAGAGTATGGCGTGGAGAAAGGGGAGAGAGGCAGCCTTGGGGCGTGGGAAGATTGCTTCTTGATTATTTTTGATTATTTTTTCACTTGGGCGCTGGGTCTCTTATATAGACTAAGCGTGATCCAAGTCATCTTCCTCCCAACCAATCACAACCCTTTGTGAAATCAGATCTAAATCTGATTGGTGGGATTAGAGTCCCCTGGATTCCTACTTGGAGAGTGCCTTGGACCAGTCAAACTGGATTCTTAGAAGAACTCTCATTGGAATCCTAAAGGGAGATGGAGTCCTTGTCCAACAAGGACTCCTAGGCGCCTCCTACTTGGGCTCACGCCACCCTTGGCGTGCGCCCATCTCCTTGCCAGGTTCTGGCAGGGGGACAAGCCCCCACCAGCTCTCCAATAGGTGCATGACATGTGGTCAAAAGTCAAAGGGTGAATGGTCAACGTTTGACCAGTCAAAGGTAGACTTTTGACCAAAGTCAAAGAACAAGAAATGGCAGGTGACCAAAAATGGCAGGTAATGTCTTACAAATAAGACAACCTATTCTGACTTGGACAACCTCCAGTCAGACCATATGAAGGCCTTCTATTTGAGCACAAACTCCTTTGGCTCAGACAGGACGACTTATTTATGATAGCAAAAGAAGAACGTTAGGTTCAATCGAGTGCTAGCACGATTTCCTTGAACCTAATTGAATCTCATTCAGATCAATTGAACTAGATCAGTTCAATTGATGATCACCAGATTCAAACCCTTGTTTGTGTGACCCAGTTAGGTTCAGTTCTGTATGGTAATGGGATATGTCATGATCTCTATCATCGACATCATCGAAACTCCTTTCGATGGATCAGAACTCTTCTGATTCGAACAGCTAGAATGATCGATCATCTAAATCATTCTAATTGCTCCCAAAATCCACCAGTGACACCTAGCAGTATATGGTGGCAACCCATCAGAGCTGAATGCGAACCTCTTGGTGCAGCTACCTGTGTGATTCAGTTCTTCTATCTTGAGCCCCGATCAGATTAGGGTTAAGGTGAACTCGTCAAACCCTAGTCTCTGTCATATGATGTAATCATTCGATTCGAGTCCAATGTGAAAATCTAAATAGAAACTCTTTCTATTATTTCACTCTGCCATGGCCATGGGCTTCAGGACTTGATTCTCATGATCATCATAGGGCTACTCCTCTACCACCGAGGTAGATAGATCCCATCTTGATGCAATCCAGTTCCTACAATGAACATGTCACAGCCAACATACACCTCAGGGTTCCATATGGCTAGGAGACCGAGTAATGGTGTAGTCAAACTATAACACCCTCAAGGTGAACTGCCGATGCATCTCAGGTCAAAGAACCAGACACACTACTGCAGCATCGAGTCAGTCATTGACGAGAAGGTAGACTCCCTAATGACTACTCGAGGTGGTCACGCTCAGTGCCCTCGTTCTCTAACGAGTACCTGTACTCTCGCTCCGGTGTCTCCACACCGTAGACTCAAGACTCATCTACTAAAGAGAAGCGATCGTACACCAACCTTCCGGATCAATCACCATCCTCGTGATGATCCTATGGTCGGGAGCTGTTTATGAGTTAATAATGATTATTCATGTCTTAAATTTTCAACTCTTGAAAATATGAATTATCATTACCATTAACTCAAAGGATGTATCACAGACACTAAATACACATGTGTGATAGAAAATAACCCATTTATTAATTATAGTCAAAATTACAATTTTGCCCCTAGAAGTGTATTACAAGTGTCAGCCAATTCTGGCTTCTAGGGCACATATATCTAACATAAAGATTTGCCCACTATTTTGTATGAATTATTTATCTCCATCTCTAATTCGAGGAATTACTTTAATTTTCTAGCAGGTACTAGAATCCACATAGATGACACACAAGCCCGACTTTAGCCAGTCAACCCATGTACATTTACAGGTAGGTTCTTTAATCAATTATTTCTTCAAACAACTTCTAGTAATTTAATTTTACCTAAGAAACCAAATCAGTAGGCTTTGGCCTTCACTGTAAGGATCCGATTAGGTCCAATCATTAATATGACTATACCTGGTGCATCTAACCAACGAATGATTAAACCTAACTTTAGTTGGTCAACCAAACCAACATTAGAGAGACACTTCCAAGTTATCATATTATGAATGATAATTTTAATAGTCAATAAGCACCAAGCCTTTGGGCTTCCAATGATTATTGAGTTAATGGATCCATTATCATCCAACTTAATGGGAGAACATGATTCAATTATCTCCATAACTTTATCATTTTAAGAACCTAATAATTTTAAAAAATTTAAATTATTAGTGATTTAAGGATAGAAGAGACATGGACCAATTTGCTCTCACTGACATCACCTAGTCAAGTCCTTCCACTGACTTCTCAAGTCATTAACAAGGACTAGGATCAATTTCAGTCTATGAGCACCTAGTTCAATCTCACTAATTTTTTATGTGATATGGGTTAGCACGAATCAATGAGCAACCTAATCAAAAGCTGATTAACCACATTGGTCAGGTAAGTGAGATTGGTGAGAGGGTCTGCCAAGGCTTGCCTTAGATATCATCAAAAATAGTCAGGTAAGCATACTGTCAATTAAAAACTATCAGTCTAAAAATACTAGACTTAGCTTAGACACCAATCGATTTATCAGTTTTGATTTGGTCTATCTAGAAACTCGGACTCGACCACTGAGCCACGATCAGTATCCATTTGTTAGATGTATAGACCTTGATCAACTACAACTATTGAATTGATCTATAAAAAAGAAATGATCTAATTCTAATTAATTATTAATTAGGTTTGATTAATTTCTTAACTTAGTTCATATTTAATCTAACCCTAGGTCTAACCTAGTTAATGACCTAATCAAAGCTAACCCATTATCCTTTAACCCATGATTTATGAATTGTCTTAGGATCTTCAAATCACAAACCTAGATCCTAAACAATCACTTAATTTTCAATTAAGTTCAAGGCTAAGGGGTTAGGGTTGGAAACCTTAGAACTAGTTTCTGATTTAATCATTTGAAATATTTTCAAGTCATGTAAATAATTTATAATGAATCAAATTCAATTCATGGTTTTAGATCTGATTTGTTTCAATGTTTCAATCATATCCTAGAATTTCAAATCCAGGATTTTGTAGAAAGTAAGTTCACAATTTAATTTCTATGAAGCAAATATGTCACACATAATCTAGATTCAAAAATGAAGCTACATATCAATATATGCAATATGAGGATCTAGATCTAAACATGAAACATATCATATAGATCTAATCTAGATGATCATAATCAGATCATAAATCAATTAATATTAGATTTAATATTTAAAAATAAGTCATAAATTATTTAAGATCTTATCTAACATATTTAAGATTGAAGTGATTCAGATCAGCATATACTAGGACAACATCTCTACTGTAAGGGGTAAACCTTAAAGTAGGACAACCTTATAATCAATATATGTGATTGGATATTATTTAGATCTAATCTAAATAATCTAAAATAGATCTAATATTTATTTAATTTTAGATTTAAAATTAAAAAAATAAATCATAAAATTTGCTTAGATCTAGTCTAACTTATTCATGATTCATAAAAGTTAGATTAGCACATACTAGGACAACCTTTCATTGCAAGGGTTATCCTTACAATAGGATAACCTTATATCTGTATGTGCGATCTTTACTATTTTATCTTTATATTTATTCTAATGCAAAATATGATCATGCCACAAAAGAACCTAGATGCTCTGATACCACTGTTGAAAAACATGCAGGGTTTCATGCATACATTTCGAAACTTTTTCAAATTTACAAACAGTAGAAGATATAGATTAAATAATTTAATCTAATTATGCATGTGATCTAATCACTAAACTCTATATCCAAGATCTATAATATGTCATGTTGCAAAAATAAATCTTAAAATTAAAATAAAAATAGTTGGTATTAATCAAATCAATATCCAGATCTAGAACTATTCTAGAAACCCTAAATCAAATCTAGATCAGTGAAGAGATCTTATCTTTTATCTTTGCATAGGTCGAGAACACCATGGTTGAGTTCTATTGTTGTCATTATTGCGTAGAGCCACATACTTATCTGGCCTCTATAGGTAATCCATACGAAGCTGCAACACAGATCGAAGGTTCGTCGAATGAAGATCTGCTCGAAGTGCTAGCTTCTCGCGTATCCCTCCTGATGGTTAATCTAAAAAATATTATTCAAATCTCTTGAATACTCTAAGAGATGAAGAATAAGAAGAAGAATAAGGAGAAGTCCAACTCTTGAATCTCCAAAAAATTAGAAAAATAAAACACAAGAGAAATGCACTAAGAGAAGATTGATCTTCTCTTTCAACACATCAACCTTTGATGTCCTGAATGCATCTCTACACTAGGACAAGAGGAGACCTTCTCCTCAACTTTTTTCTCATGCTTCTAGATCTATCACTTTTTAATTTTTCTCATGAAAAAATCTTATAGAAAGATGGAGAAGAAGGGTTCTCAAAGAAATCCTTAGAGAAGACCTTTCTTCTCTTCTCCTCTCATGAGGACATGATCAGATCATGTCCAAAAAGGACCACCATGCTCTAACTCCTTGGAGCATCTATCCTTCATTCCCTCTCTCTCTCTCTCTCTCAGATTTTTCTCATTGAAAAAACTCATCAAAAATAAAGGAGAAAGACTTTGAAAGAAAATCATAAGAGAAGACAATTTTCTTTCTTACCTTTATCTCTTGAGGACATCAACTTTTGATGTCTTAATTGAAGGCTCTTCTCCTAGAAACTTGGCACCTCAAACCATCACTCCATCACCTCTTTTCTTCAGGTTTATCCATGGAAAACTCTAGGTTATTTTACACCATCTCCTCGCAAAAGAAGGCATCCTAAATCTAACCTTCAAAGACCAAGTCAAATCCCTAAAAACTAGGGATTATACCAAAGAGTTTGGGGGGGCGTCCAACTCTTGGATGCCTCCCCTATTTTTTATGCATGGAGAACCTAGAATTCATGCCAAAATTAGATGAAAAAAGGGCTGAACAAAATATTATGGGCGTTGCTTATTATGGTGCAAAAAGGGAGAAGTAGTTTGGTTTCATGGGACTCTATCAAATAAAGTTTCAGTCCAAAACCAACTTTCTATTTTTTTGACCAATTCAAAATTGATTCAAAACCTGAGAAAGAAGTGGGTGTGGAGACTTTATTAGGCATAGAAAAATTCACATGAAAATTCTAGAATTAAAACATGGGCATGAAGTCTCTTAGGTGGGGTAAGGAAGAAGGAATCCTAGTCCAACTAGGATTCTCTTAAATAGACTAGGTCAAACCAAATTAAATTTCATTTTAATTAGATTTGAGTAAATCTAATTAATAGATAATTCAAATTTAATTAGGAGCCTAATTAAATTAGATTTCATCAAATTTAAAACTAGTTTAATTTCTAATCAAATTAGAAATTAGGTGAAATCAAGTCCTAATTAAACTAGGACTTGTTCTTTCTTAGAATTGGCTTATCTAATAAATCAATTGAACTTAATTTAATTAAGTATAAATTAATTTTAATTAAATCTAATTTAATTAGACTTAATCTCAATCTGATTACTCAATCAAATTGAGCCAATTAGCAATCCAATTTCTAATCGATCCTCCTATAACACTTGCATTAGGTCAAACAACAATCGTATTAATTGTTTGACCTTAGAACGATTCTCAATCATCGATTAACCATCTGATTAGGTTACAACCTCTAATGTGTATGATCCCATAGGTTCAAACCTAAGTTGGTAATATAGAAATCAATTTTTGTACTAGTTGAAGTGACCATCTAGCAATGGTACCTAACGTCCGGACAGGTCGAATGTATGCAAAGCAATATTCTTAGAATCCTGATCTATTGTTACCATATAATTCATCCTAATGACCAATTATGCTTAAGATGACTTTGAGTTAGCTATCAACACTCATACAAGTCATCCATATTGTGTTTCAAAATCTCATAAATTTCATGACTCCTCACGAGAATTACCCAAGCATAGGTTTTGCTAAATTGAAATATAGTGGGACATTCACTTTTTGAAGTTAATTAGGAATGGTCAATTCCATCTTGACTTACACATCGACTCTATAAATACTTGACTGTACCAAAATTTTTTCTGAACCTATATTAGAAATACAGGCAGTTCAACATCAAAGTATAGTGAGTTGCTTGCAAGTCATCATGGTGATCTCTGATTGAAAGTATTAGGAATAGTGTCCCAAAGTCAATCATCACTCTATTGATGATTGAGCTATTTTATATAATTATATATAAATTATTAATTAAATAAAAATTATTCTAACCTCTTCATCATAAATTTTTTATCTTTTAATGAATTTCTATCTATTATGATGAAGTCCTTAGGACTATTTAGAATCGATAAAGAAGAATCTATCATTTAGTTTTTAAATATGTTCGCGATCAAATGATACGTTGTTACTAAGGATGATAACATTTATTGAGTATAGGTCGTTGTATGCTATATAGGTTGGTTGTCCTCTTAACCAAGGAGTGTGAAGATACTGGTATGACATGTAGGTGAGATGTAGGGGTACATCTGCACTGAACGTGACCGACTCCATAAGTGTCCATTCAATCTGAGATCACCACGATGACTTTCAAGCAACTCATTATGCTTTGGTGCTGAACTGCTTGAATTTCTAATTCAATGATGGAAGATTTCTGGTTACAGTCAAGTACTTGAGGAGTCGGTGCATGAGTCAAGATAGGATTGACCACTCTTTAACTTAGGAGCTATATTCAATAGTATTTTAATTTAGCAAAGGCTTGGCTAAGGTAGCCCTAGTGAGGGGTCACAGGACTAATTATTTTGAGACATGATTTGGATGTATCTTCCAGGGTAAATAGTTTAATCCTGAGTCATCCTATGCATAGAGGTCAAAGGGATGAATTATGCAATAACCATATTTATATAGGTTCTGAATGTTACGATTGTACTATTTAGCCTATCTAGATGTTGGGTACGATTGGTAGATAGTCAGTTCGATTAGTATAGAAAATTAATTTTTGTGCTACAGGCTTAGATTCGAACCTGCAGGATCACATACACTAGAGGTTCCTCCTTGATCTAATGACTGATCAAGAGAAGGTTAATTTATGATTTGATTACTAATTAACTTAATTTGATTGAGTATTATTTTTGAATTAAGATCAATTGAATTGGATTTATTTGGATTTGACCCAATTATGTTATAAGATGATCTAATCGTCAAGGAGATTTAATCCCTAATTTGATTAGGAGGTTGGCTTGGTTGATTCATGATTTGATTAGAATTTAATTGAGCCTAATTAAGCCTAAATAAGTTGGATTTAACCTAGTCTAATTGGGCCTAACTAATTTGGATTGGATTGGTTCGATTGGGTGATAAACAATGAGACTAGTTTGACTAGTCTTCCCATGTGCCACATCACCTTTTGATTTACGCCATCCTTTCTCCACAAGAAAGATGTTTCTTGTAAAGGTTTTCACTCAAGGGAGGGTGTGCATTCTCTTTTCTCATGCACCTTATAGATTGGTTTGATTTGGTTACCAATTGAATTCAAATGAGATTTGAATTTGAATTGGTAACCACTTGATCTAAACCAACCCCTCACGCCTCCCATGTTTTGTGCGCTTCTATAAAATGGATTTTATGGACATGCAAAAAGAGAGAAAAAGAGAGCAAAAGAGAAAAAGAGCGATAAAAAGAAAGATTTGAAATGAAGTTTCTAATCTTGTGCGTGAGCTCTTCTACGTGAGAAAAATTAAAAAGAAAAGAGAGTTCTAGGCACAAGGGATTTGGGTGAGAGCATACCCTAGAATCTATCTAGGGTTTGGGATTTAGATCTATGAGTTATGAGGGTCGTGACTTCATAGATCTAGGTGGAGAACCTCCTTAGCTTCTCATCTGCATTCATTAGGATCTGGAGCGTTCGAAGACCTGGTGAAAAAGATCAAAAAAAGTTTGATCTAAATTAGCCATTGAAGGTTTCTGTAGAACTAGCACTCAGGAGGAACTGATCGAGATCAGGACCTCATATGGATTACCCATGGAGGTCAGATGCATATGTAGCTATATTGTGGTGCTCAGATCAACATCGAGGAGATCAAATTATGGAGTTCATCTACCCACAAAATGGTAACGTGTTTTGAACATGTAGTGCAGTAAAATAGTTTTACTATTGATTTTATTTTTATTTTCAGATATGCATGCATATATAATATATTAGATCCTATAACATGTAGGGTTTTCAGATTAGATCTATATATCTTGTTATTAATATGATTAATAATAATTTTTGCTATGTATATTTATCGAAAATTTTTTTCAAAAGTAGAGCTAGAAATCCTACGCACTTCCTTCAATTGGTATCAAAGTAGCAGGTTCTTTGATGTGTTATATATGCATGATTTAGATTATTTTTAGATTAGATCTAAATAATAATCTAATCTAAAAAAATAAAAATAATGATTGCATGGACTATAGGTTGTCCTGTTGTAAGGTTTACCTCTTATAGTGGAAAGGTTGTCCTGATATGTTGTGATCTATAAAATTGACCATAAAAACTTTAGATTAGATCTAATAATCTTTATGATGTATTTAAAGGGTTTAATCTAAATTTTTATCATGAATTAGTATTTAGATTAGATCTAAATAATTTCATGATTTTTATGTAGAGTACATAGTTTTAGATTAATCCTGAATAAGATCTTAGGAAGGTTCTGTTCGCTGATCGAGCCAGCTCTCTCAGGAATCGAGCAAACTCGACCAGCATGCCAGCCATGATATAGTTTCTAGATTGATACTCCAGTCGGCTCAGTCAGGAGATGGGCAGGCTTGGCTTCAATTTGGATTGGCTCGGATGGGATCCATGCCTGCCCGACTGGAATGATGGCCTTCAAGCCTTCTGCCCGAGTTGGCTATCTCAGGAACTGAGCCAGCTCGACTTTTGCTCAGGCCAGCTCTGATGGGATGCGAGCTAGCCCGATTGAGAAGTTGGCTGAATGTCATAATTGGCTGGTTTTATGAGATCAAATCTACATCTAGTGCTTGTTTATGAAATAAGCCAACCCATTTTTAAAATGAGTCGATTTATTTAGTGAAACAGTACTAGGATGTAAAGAACCTTTCAAAAATTTTGAAAAATATTTTTGAAATACCAAACCCTCAATCTTGAGCCTTAAACTTAATTGAGAATTAAGTATGATGAATTAGGATGTAGAATTATGAATTAAAGATCCTAAGTCATTGATCATAAAATGTGGATTTTTGGATTGGTCGAATTAGGTCCATTAATTGGGTTAGACCTAAGGTTAGTTAAAGAATGGACTAAATTAGAGTAATTATTCAAATCTAACTAAATATTGATTTAGATTAGGTTAAGGACTCTTTAGACCAAATTACAAAAGTTGTAGTTGGTCAAGCCCATGCCTTTAACAAGGACCAAATGGACTTGATTCATGGCTATGCAGTTGAACCTAAAATTACTAGGTTGGTCAAATTGAAATCAATGAACCGGATAGTGTCTAAGGTAAGTCTAGCAGTTTAGACCAGTGGTTTTTAATTGGAAGCTACTCGTACTGATTTGATCTTTGACGAGTTAATGGTATATCCCTTCCACTGATCTCAGTTACCTAGCCATCCTGGTTAATTAGGTTTTGATTAGACCACTTGGTAATTTAGGCTCACCCATGTCAATAAGGTAAATCAGTTTGACTAATTTAGGTGCTCCTAATACTAGTTTTAATTAGGTCCTTATTGATCTGACTTGGTGAAGTCAGTGAGAGGATCCAAATTGGCTAGTCAATTCTTCTTAAGTTTGATTAATAAAATCCTCTAAAATTATTAGGTCTTTAAAATGATAAAGTTATGGTGATAACTAAGTCATAGCCTTCCATTAAGTTGAGTGATAATAGGTCTATTAGTTTAATAATCATTGGAGGTCTAAAGACCTGATGCTTATTGACTAATAGAATTATTATTCATAATATGATAATTTGGCTATGTCTTTCTAATGGTGGTCAGGTTGGTCGGCCAAAATTGGGCCTAATCATTTATTGGTCTGATGCACTAAATATGGTCATGTTAATGGTTAGACCTAACTGGATCTTTTCAGTAGAGGCCAAAGCTTACTAATTAGATTTTTGAGGCAAAAATTAAATTACTAGAAGAAGTTTGGTGAAATAATTGGTTATGAATGTATCCATAGGTGCACACTAGTTGATCAACCAAAGTCCATGTGGATTCTAGTACCCACTAAGGAATTAGGGATAATTCTTCAAATTAGAGATAGAGGCTACCGATTCAAATAAAATAGTGAAAGAACTTTTAGATTAAAGTCCAAGTCCTTAGAGTAAATAATTCATATACTAATTAGGTCTATGATTTTTCTTTTGTGTAGAAATAGCCACTACCCTGTCGCTCCGATCATTGTTGGACAATGACAAACTCATGGGATCCAACTTTGATAGCTAGTATTGAAAGTTGAAGATCATGCTAGAGCATGAGCAGATCTTATATATATTAACTGATCTGGCACCTAAGGAGCCAGCTTTAAATACTAGAGGAGCAGTCCGAGATACTTACCAGAAGTGGCTCAATGACCGCACTATCATTTGGTGCATCATGCTGGTGGCAATGAATGATGAGTTTAGCCACAGGTTCGAGAATGCCCAGCCTAAGAAGATGCTTTAAATGTTGAACGACTCCTTTGGCATGCCTGACGAAGTTGAAAGGTACAAAACTAGTTGTGCCATTTTCATTGCTCGTATGAGGGAGGGGGCGTCAGTCAATGATCATGTATTGTACATGATCGAGATGATTGAATGCCTGAGTAAGTTGGGATTTTTTTCTGTATGAGCAGCTTGGGATGGATGCGATCTTGAATTCTTTGCCTAAGTCGTTCCTCCCTTTTCTTACTCATTTTAGAATGATAAATCCTATAGTGAACTACCATGTCTTATTGGGATTGCTGTAGAACTTTGAGAAGGATCATCAACTCTAAAAAGGATTGATGAATGTAGTGGGAGGATCTTTTTCTAGTTGATCCTTTAAGAAAGAAAAGAAAAATAATAAGAAGAAGAATAAGATGGTACAGCCACATGCTGGGACGTCTGCACAGGATCATACCAAGAAGCATAAGTTTGACCAGAGCCATGCAGAGTGCTTCTTTTTCAAGAAGCAGGAGCATTTGAAGAGGAATTATCCTCAATACATTGCCATCCTAGACCTGAATAGATCGAGGAGGAAGCAAGTAGTTGCTGGGCAAGATAATTATATGATAACACCTTGCAACTTTTCAATTTGTGATACTACTGCCTGGGTATTAGATACCGAAAGCCCTTATCATATTTACAATTCCATGCAAAGTTTACAGATCAGTAGGAGATTTGGTGAAGGTGAGAGATTTTTGAACATTAGAGATGGAAGATAAATTTTAGTTCTAGCTTTAGAAATCATGAACCTTATAATCAATTCTCATAGAATTATTCTTAGTGATTATTACTTTTATCCCAGTTTTTTATTGAATATAATTTCTGTAGGTCTTTTGGCTAAGAATAGTTATCAATTTTCAATAAAAGTAAATTTTTGTGATATCATTTTAAATGGTGTTATAGTTTATGTTGGATAATTGAATAATAGAATATATCTATTATCACAGCCTGTTAATGTAGTCTAGTTCCCCAGTAAATGCTCTAGATTTGATGATGTGTTAGATGTCTATCTTTGGCACTATAGGTTAGGTCATATTAAAAAGGATAGAATAAATAGGTTAGCTCAAGAAGGAATTCTTGAGATCAGTGATTTTAAATCACTTTCGACCTATGAGTCCTATCTCCTTGGAAAAATGACCTAGTCATCTTTTATTGGAAAGGATGAATGAGCTAGTAAACTCTTAGGTCTAGTACATACTGATGTATGTGGACCCATGAGCATAAGTGCTAGAGTTGGATATTTCTACTTCATTACCTTCACAAATGATCTATCTAGGTATGGGTATGTCTATTTAATGAAGCATAAGTCGGAGTTGTTTAAAATGTTCAAACTATTCCATAATAAGATAGAAAAGCAAACTGGGAAGAGTATTAAAATTCTTCAGTCTGATCGAGGAGGTGAGTACCTTTCTAGTGAATTTCTGACATATCTTAGAGAGAATAGGATTCTCTCCCAATAGACTCCTCCTGAAACACCATAGCATAACGGTGTGTTTGAAAGAAGGAATCAAACCCCATGGGACATGGTTCAATCCATGATGAAGTTTGTCAGTCTGTCTATCTTCTTATGGGGATATGCGCTTGAGTCAGTTTGTTATATTCTGAATAGAATTTCGAGTAAGTTTATTTCTAAAATGCCATATGAGATGTGGACAGGACGTAAGTCAGTACTCTTGCACCTTAGGATTTGGGGGTGTCTGGCTTATGTCAAACGTTTAGTAACAGACAAGCTTGGACCTAGGTTTGACAAGCGATAGGAACATGATGTTGTCGTTAAGACATCGTGTTTATCAGTTTAATCCGACTTCTTAAAATCATTGAAAATGTGTAGATAGTAGTGAGTCGGGTCGAATCCACAGGAAAGGTAGTATTTTTAGATTTGATTAAGATTTGAAATCTTTGATTTTATAAAAGAAAAAGAAAAGAGAAGAGTTTTGGGATCAAAAGTGAAGTTGGAAAATAAAAAAAATGAAAATTAAAAGGTGCAGGAATTTAAACTTGGTACTAAGATCTACTAGTTAGATCTTAGCATCTACTTGCAAGGCAATAATTTAAAGTGCAGAAATTAAATTGCAATAAAATAAAAACAAAAAAAATTAAAGTGCAAAAATAAAATTTTTATTAATTAAAATTTTAAAATTTAAATACATGAAATTTAAAAAAAATAGAATAGCCTGATCTCTGATCTTGGATCGGCAATTGGTAGAAAGATGGTGTTAGAAGCTCGGCTCTTCTTCTCGGCACCGTTGCTTCGAACAGCCTTTAACCCATAGCCTGGCTTGTCCTATACCAAAGCTTCACCTTGATTGGAGATATTGATTTCTGGAGGCCTAGGGTCCTTTTTATAGTGCTAGGAGGGCTGGATATTTTTTTCTAAAGGCAATGTGGGACTGATGAACTTTATAATCATTAAAATTTGAATAAAATTTGAATTAAAATAGCTCTGATACATCTCTGATAAATCTGATAAAATCCAACCATTCAATAGAAATCCAACGATCCAAAAATCATCAAAATCGGATGCAGATCAACTCAGATCGGGTCGGATTAAATTCTGACCGTCCGATCGCGCTTCATCGAGGAAATCTGGACACAAATCGCGCTTTGGGAGTCCTGATCACCACCGGGAGCATTCTGGACCATCGGATTGAAGCTGGAATCAAGCGCTGCCATCCGATGGTGATCCGAGTAAAATTGGCAACCGAAAAAAATGCTGATCATCCGATCTTAACCGCAATCAACCGCAGCCGTTCGATCGCACAATCACTATTCCCATGGATCGCGTAGATCGGCCGCACCGCACACCGCAACCAATCAATGCTTCTGTCGCCGAATGAAATGACCAGATTGCCCTGTGAGTCGCGATAAATTTCTATAGACCCTTTAAGGGTCTAGGTCCACCACGTGGCAGGCTCTGATTCGCCGGATTTTGTTGAGCTGGCGGTCCACGCCTGGATCGTAGACCGACTGATGGCTTCAACTGCTGAGTTGGCTTTGATGGCTTGACTTGGCTTGGTGGCTCGGCTTGCGGAGCCGACTGAGCCGTTTTCTTTTTTATTTAATTTTTATTTATTTTATATTTTTAAAAATTCATATCTTTTCTATTTTAGCTCCATTTTTTTTAAAATTTATTTCGTTGTGATCAAAAAAATGAGCTCTTTCTATTGATAATAAAATTTTATTTTTTAATTTTTATTATTTTTTTATTATTTTTTAATTAATTTTTTAATTAATAAAAATATGAATTTTTCAAAAATTATATATAAATTGATTGATAATTCTTAAAAATTAATATAAATTAATTAATAAATTAATACTTTTATTGGTGAATTTACGATGCTTATCAACAAGTGTAGCTTTATAGGGTATCCAAAAGAGATCAAAGGATATTACTTCTACCTAACTAATAAACAAAATGTGTTTATCAACCTTAAGGCAATCTTTCTAGAAAAAAAGTTTCTTGGTGAAGGTACCGATGCCTTTAAGGTCGAGCTTGAGGAAGTTCGGTAGGTAGATAAATTGACACAAGTAGTTGAACCTGAACTGAATTTGATTCAATCAGATCTAAAACTTACTGAACCTGCACCCCTAAGGTGATCTGGTAGAGTACCACATTAGCTGGATAGATACTATGGTTTCTTGATCTGAGATGGTGATTCAATCGAACTCGATGAGAACGATGAGGATCCGATCACCTACATGGATGTAATGTAGAGAACCGTGTTGCCCAAGAATGGCTACCTAAGAGGGGGGAGGGTGAATTGGGTTTCTAAAAAACTTTTTGACTAATGTGCAGATTTGAATGATTTAAACTAAGTGATGTGCACACAATAGGTAATGAAATAAGCTTTGTAATATGTAGTGAATGAAAGCAATAAAGTAAAGAATACATAATCACAAATACATAAATTTTATAGTGGTTCCGTGCCAAACTCAGCACCTACATCCACTCCCCAAGAATACCCCTTGGAAATTCAACTATAATTCTCAACAAGAATTACAATCCGATTATTTTTTGATCTCACAATCAAATTTAGTTGGTTTTTCTTGGCTCATCAATCAAAATTGTACATGAATATTTTTCGAGCTCACAATCAACCTAGTTGGTTTTCTCTAGATCACCAACCAAAACCTCATAAGTGATTATTTTTCTCTGGGCTAACAATCAATCCCAATTGATTTTATCCTTGGCTCACCAATCAAACCAATACAATGTCCAACTCAAGACTTGGACCAATCCAAGTTTCTCACCCTAAGAAACTTGAAATAAAATATAAAATTATAATTTAAAATAAACTTTTTTGATGCACAAGAGAAGACAATCCAAGTTGCTTTGCTTGTAAGGTTGATTTCTTCTCTTTGAACGAATGAGAGATTTTGAGTCTCCTTGATTCTCTTCACTCTTGCTCTCACTTGCTTGAAGATGTTTTGTAGTGGAAGGATAAAAGATCACTCTAAAAAATAACTCCTCTCTTCTTTTCAGCTCACTCCTTAGCTTTCTCAAATAATACTCAATATACTCTCCAAAGCTTGTTTTTAATGCTCCAAGTGTTTTCTTATATATTCCAGAGATTTTTCAATATTACAAGTCATTAACATAGGCTTCTGGAAGTGATCTAGCCATTAGAGAAGAGTAAATAGCCATTAAAAAGCTTGTGAGACAAAAAAGCTATAGTTCTGAAAACTAGCCATTACAGGCACTAGGCGGCTTAGTTTCAGACTGAGTTAGCTCAGTTTCACTAGGTCGGCTCAGTTTATAGCTAGGTCAGCTTAGTTTCCTGGATTTTGAAAATTTTACTTTTTATGCTTTCTATCTTCCACTAAGACTAGGTCGGCTCAGTTTTGGACTAGATCGGTTCAGTTTGCGTGCCATGCATGTCGAAAACTGTTTATGATCCTTTCTTCTCTAAATTAATTTGTAGACTATATTTACCTTTTTGACTTAATTTAACCTTCATTAAAATATAAAAAAATACTTAAAAAATTATGAGCACTTGAAATTTTGAAACCGCACATCCTCATAAGCATGGTTAGATTTTGTAACTTATATTCAAAACTTTTTGTCATCATCAAAATCAATCTTTAGATCAACAATCTCTCCCTTTTTGATGATGATAAAACTTTTGAGTATATGCAACTAATATGTAGTGAGTTTCTAAAAGATTACATATTTATAAAATATGAAATTCTAAACAATAAGAACATACTTCATTCTAGTTAAGCTCAAGCATATACTCAACAATAACTCTCCCCCTTTTTGACAATATCAAAAAGAATAACTCAAAAGGAGGTAATCAATAAAATTTCTTTTTAACAATCCAAAAGCATTAAGCTCCCCCTTAGTATTAAGTCAATTGAGTTTAAAATTTGCTCCCCCTTACTATATGCCAAATTTCTTAGTTTCATTCCTTGCTTACTCTTGATATAATAGAATTAATTCTTGTCCTTATTTATTTCTTATAACCAAATTCATATTACATTATAAAAAATATCATAAAATTTTGAGTGATTTAATATGTTAAATTCAGTTTCTTCATTTATAAAATTTTCTTCCTATTTTTATCAATATAAATATTTACTATAAGTCAGGATACCAATTGAGTTTGAAAATATTTCTTTAAGAAGTTCAGCTTATCAAACAAATATATCAATATTTCAAATTATTCTTCAGCTCTAATAATAAAAAATTATAAATTAGTTTTGTTCAATAATTCTTCAATCATAATCAATTATAGTATTCACTTATAATAGTCAATCACAATAAGATAGAAACATTGAATCATTTGACATGCAATTGGTGGTATGATAATCAATCAAATTAAATAAGATCAAATCATTTTCTTTAAGTGTTTTCATCCCCTTTTGCAAAAATACAATATGGGTTTTATATTCAAATTTTGATCAAGAAACATATTCAACATAAGCACCAATAAATCATCAAAATCAATCATACTAAAAGTATTTCAAGCAAGTAAACATAATATAAAATCATGTATATAGAATCAGTCAAATAAGCATTGATGCTATGTTGTGAGAAAAATTTAGATTATACTAAGCATCATCATCCATCTAATTTCATTTTTAAGGCATCCATCCATAAAATTTTTCTCTTTTCATTCAATTGGATCCTTGGTATACCTGTAAAATTATTTTCTAATTTTTGGTATCCAAGCCATCTTGGGTCCATTGAGGTTAGAGCTTATGATTTCTTTTGGAACCCATATTTGCTTACTTAAGGTTTGGCCGATTCTTTTGGTATTGCATTCAAAAATTTTGTGGCCAACTTTATTACATTTGAAACATGTAATTGAATGATTTTTAGATGAATCTTTGCTAAACATATTGTTCACAAATTTTTATTTTCTCAAAGGATTATATCCAATTCTAGCTTTATTGAAAATAGCTTTTTGAGTGATTAAAATTGCTTGAAGCTTTTGAGATCCAATAGTATATTTTTCAAGCATGGGCTTCAAGTTTTCAATCTCTTTTCTTAATTTTTTATTTTCTTTCATAAGAGATTTTTTTTCTTCCAATAATTTTTCTTTCTCTTTAATGTAAAATTTTGATTTTTTGAATTCCTCTTTCAACTTAGTGTTTTCTTCAACTAAAGATTTTTCAATTTTAAAAAGTACATTCTTTTCTTAAGCCAAAGAATTCATTTCTTTCAAAAGATCTTCTTTTCACTCAAAAGGTGATTCTTTTCATTAGTTAGAAGAAGATTTGATCTTTTAAGCTCTGTATTTTTCAGCCTTAAATTTTTGAATTCATCTATTAATTCATTAAAGGCTTTAAATAACTCTTCAAAAATAAAATTAGAAGAGTCATTAATGTTTACCTTATTGTCATTGGCCATGAGGTAAGAATTTATAGCACTTTCTTTCTCTTTCTCATTTAGCTTTTCTTTGACTTGCTCCCCCTTAATTATTGCTTTCTTTCTCCTTTGTTTCTTTTTCTTTTTCTTCTTTTCATCCTCATGAGCCATGAGGCATAGGTTGGGATGAGCTTTGTTTTCTTTTTAGGAGCTTGATTCATCTTTTTGATTTGCTCCTTCATAAGTTCTTTCCAATTTCTTCCATATATATTTTGCTGAAACACATAAAAAATTGCATTAAATACATTTTACTATAAGGAGCAATAAAGTATATTCCTAGCCTTAGCCTTAAGTTGGGCCATTTACTTATCATGCTCTTTCAATATTTTGGAAGTGTGTGAGCCATCGATTATAATCTTCCATATGTTATAATCATGTGCTTGTATGAAGATGCGCATGCATGCTTTTCAATAACTATAATGTGAGCCATTAAAAAGTAGATGTCTATCTATAGAATATCCTTCATTAAACAAAGACTTTATTTAGGTTGCCATAGATCTTTCACCCTAGATGGTAAGGTCCATAATCAATAATAGAGCACCTGCTTTGATACCACTTGTTTCCCAAGAATGGCTACCTAAAAGAGGGGATGAATTGGGTTTCTAAAAAGCTTTTTGAGTATTGTGCAGATTTGAATGATTTAAACTAAGTGATGTGCACACAATAGGTAATAAAACAAGCTTTGTAATATGCAGTGAATGAAACCAATAAAGTAAAGAATACACATTCATAAATACATAAATTTTATAGTGGTTTGGTGCTAAACTAAGCACCTACGTTCACTCCCCAAGTATAATGCTTGAAAATTCAACTATAATTCTCAACAAGAATTACAGTCCGATTACTTTTTGGGCTCATAATCAAATTCAGTTGATTTTTTTTGGCTCACCAATCAAAATCGTACATGATTATTTTTCGATCTCATAATCAACCCAATTGGTTTTTGCCAGATCACCAACCAAAATCTCATAAGTAATTATTTTTCTCCAGGCTAACAGTCAACCCCGATTGATTTTATCCTTGGCTCACCAATCAAACCAATATAATATCCAACTCAAAGCTTGGTTAAGCCAAGTTTCTCATCCCAAGAAACTTAAAATAAAATATAAAATTATAATTTAAAATAAACTCTTTTGAAGCATAAAAGAAGACAATCCAAGTTGCTTTGCTTGTAAGGTTGATTTCTTCTCCTTGAATGAATGAGAGATTGTGAGGCTTGATGATTCTCATCACTCTTGCTCTCACTATCTTAAGAATGTTTTGTAGTGGAAGGATAAAGGATCACTCTAAAAAATAACTCATTCTCTCTTCTTTTCAGCTCAGTTAGCTTTCTCAAATAATACTCAATATACTCTCCAAAGTTTATTTTTAATGCTCCAAGTATTTTTTTATATATTTCAGAAGTTTCTCACTATTACCAGTCACTAACATAGGCTTCTAAAAGTGATCTAGCCATTAGAGAAGAGAAAATAGTTATTGAAAAGCTTATGGGATGAAAAAGCTATAATTCTGAAAACTAGCCGTTATAGGTACTGGGCCAGCTCAGTTTCAGACTGGGTTGGCTCAGTCCCATTGGGTCAGCTCAGTTTATAGCTGGGTCGGCTCAGTCCCTTGGGTCTTAAAAATTTTACTTTCTATGCTTTTTATCTTTTATTTTTACTGAGACTAGGTCGGCTCAATTTTGGACTGGGTTGGCCCAATTTGCATGCCATGCATGTCGAAGACTATTTGTGACTCTTTCTTCTCCAAATTAATTTGTAGACTAGATTTATCTTTTTTACTTAATTTAACCTTCATTCAAAGAAAAATTATGAGCACTTAGAATTTTGAAACTGCACATCCTTATGGGCATAGTTAGATTTTATAACTTATACTTAAAACTCTTTGTCATCATCAAAATTAATCTTTGGGTTAACAACCTAACTCTAGAAAATGGCTTGAGGCCATGAGATCTGAAATGGAGTCTATGAAGGTCAATGATGTATGGACATTGGTTGACCCACCTGAAGGGATAAAATTCATAGGATGTAAGTGGGTCTTCAAAAGAAAAAGAGGCATAAATGGGAAGATAGAGACCTATAAAGCCCGTTTAATTGCCAAGAAGTATCATCAATATTATGGTATAAACTATGATGAGATATTCTCTCCTGTGGTAATGTTGAAGTCTATTCGGATCATGCTCGCGATAGCTGCACATCTTGACTATAAAATTTGGTAGATGGATGTAAAGATAGCTTTCCTAAATGGAGAGCTGGATGAAGAGGTGTATATGATACAACCTAAAGATTTCACATCCATAAATGAGTCTAAGGTGTGCAAGCTTCAAAGGTCCATTTATGAATTGAAGCAGGCATCTCGAAGTTGGAACAAGTATTTTGATAGAATGATCAAGACATATGGCTTCGTTAAAAATGAAAAAGTGCCCTGCATATATAAGTGGGCTAATGGTCCAGCATTTATATTCCTCATTTTGTATGAGGATGACATTCTCTTAATTGAAAATGATGTTCCTATATTACAAGGAGTAAAGATCTGGCTGTCATTACAGTTCTCCATGAAGGATCTGGGAGAAGCTTCCTTTATCCTAGGGATGAAGATCTATAGAGATAGATCTGAAAGATTGCTTGGGTTATCCTAGTCCATGTACATTGACACTATGTTGAAGAGGTTAAGCATAAAGAATTCCAAGAAAGGCTATCTATCGATAGGCCATGAAATTTTTCTCTCGAAGAGGGATTGTCCGACAATAATTCAAGAGAGTGTATGAGTAGAATTTCATATGCTTTGATAGTGGATTCTGTTATATATGCCATGACATGTATGCGACCAGATGTAGCATACTCACTAGGAATAGTGAGTAGATACCAATCTGATCCAAGGGAGAATCATTGGAAGGTTGTTAAAATCATTCTGAAGTATTTGAGAAATACTAAGGACTATTGGCTTATTTATGGTGAATTGGACTTGAAACTTATGGGATTTACAGACTCCAGTTTTTAGTCTGATCATGATGATAGCAAGAGCGTGTCGGCATATGTGTTTATCTTAATGGTGGTGCTGTCTACTGAAAAAGTTCTAAGAACCACATCATGCCCGATTCAGTGTGTAAGGCAAAATATGTTGCTATATCAGATGCTACCAAAGAAGAGGTGTCACTGAAGAAGTTCATCATCAAGCTTAGAGTAGCACCCTCCCTTGATGATCCAGTTTTGCTTTTCTACGATAGCTCTGAAGCCATAGCTCAGGCAAAAAAATCGAGGCATACTAGCGGACGAAGCATATTCTGCATCATTTTCATCTTAGCCAGGAGACATGGATCGAGGTGATGTCAATCTTCAGAAGATTGATGGAAAGAACTTGGTCAATCCATTCACTAAACCCATTATGGTGAAGGAGTTCGATGACTTCAAGTCGAAGATGGGTATATGATACTGCACCTATTAGCTTTAGGCCAATTAGGAGATTGTTGGAAATAGTATCCCAAAGCCAATTATCATCCTATTGATGATTGAGCTATTTTATATAATTATATACAAATTATTAATTAAATAAAAGTTATTCTAACTTTTTTATCATAAAGTTTTTATCTTCTAATAAACTTCTATCTATTGTGATGAAGTCCTTAGGACTATTTAGAATCGACAAAGAAGGATTTATCATTTAGTCCTTAAATATGTTTGTGACTAAATGATACATTGTTACCAAGGATGATAATGTTTATCGCGTATAGGTCATTGTGTGCCATATAGATTGGTTGCCCTCTTAACCAAGGAGTGTGGAGACACTGGTATGATATGCAAGTGAGATGTAGGGGTACATCTGCACTGAACATGATCGACTCTAGAGCTTTTCTGCTATCAAGAATTGCTTTGATGGAATATGGGCATAAGTGTCCTTTCGACCTGAGATCACTATAGTGACTTTCAAGCAACCCACTAAGCTTTGGTGCCGGACTATCTGAATTTCTAATTTAGTGACAGAAATTTTTGGGTACAGTTAAGCACTTGAGGAGTCGGTGCATGAGTCAAGATGGAATTGACCACTCCTTGACTTAGGAGCTGTGTTGAATAATGTTTCAATTTAGCAAAACCTTGGTTAAGATAGTCCTAGTGAGGGTTCATAGGACTAATTGCTTTAAGACACAATTTGGATGTATCTTCTAGGATTGACAGTTTAACCCTGAGTCATCCTAAGCATAGAGGTCAAAGGGATGAAATTATGTGGTAACCATATTCACATAGGTTCTGAATATTGTAATTACACTATTCAGTCTATCCGGATATCGGATACCACTACTAGATGGTTACTTTGATTAGTATAAGAAATTGGTTCCTATGCTACCAGCTTAGGCTTGAACTTATGGGGTCACATACACTAGAGGTTCCTACTCGATCTAATGGTTGATCAAGAGAAGTTTAATTAGTGATTTGATCACTAATTAACTTAATTTGATTGACTGATTATTTTTGGATCAAGACCAATTAAATTGAATTCATTTGGATTTGATCCGATTAGGTTATAAGAAGATCTAATCGTCAAGGAGGTTTAATCCCTAATTTGATCAGGGATTTGACTTGATTGATTCCTGATTTGATTAGAATTTAATTAAGCCTAATTAAGCCTAAATAAGTTGGGTTTAATCTAGTCTAATTGGGTCTAACTAATTTGGATTGGATTATTTCGATTGAAGGACAAATAATGAGACTAGTTTGACTAGTCTTCCCATGTGCCACATCACCTTTTGATTTGTGCCATCCTTTCTCCATGAGAAAGATGTTTCTCATGAAGTCTTTCACGCAAGGGAGGGCATGTGTTCTCCTTTCTCATGCATCTTATGGATTGGTTTGATCTGGTTATCAATTGAATTTGAATGAGATTTGAATTTGAATGAGTAACCACTTGATCTAAACCAACCCCTCACACTTCCCATGTTTTGTGTGCTTCTATAAAATGATGGACTTTATGGACATGTGAAAAGAGAGTAAAAGAGAAAGGAAGAGAAAAAAAGTGACGAAAAGGAAGATCAGAAAAGGAGTTTCTGATCTTGTGCATGAGCTCTTCTATGTGAGAAAAATTAAAAAGGAAAGAGAGTTCTAGGCGCAAGGGATTTGGGTGAGAGCACATCCTAGAATCTATCTAGAGTTTGGAATTTAGATCTATGAGTTATGAGAATCGTGACTTCCTAAATCTAGGTAGAGAACCTCTTTAACTTTTCATCTACATTCATTAGGATCTGGAGCATCCAAAAATCCATTGAAAAAGATCAAAAGAAGTTTGATCTAAATTAACCGTTGAAGATTTCTATAGAGCTAGCACTCGAAAGGAACTAATCAAAATCAGGGCTTCGTGTGGATTACTCATGGAGGCCAGACATGTGTGTAGCTACATCACCAAGGAGATCAAATTGCAGAGTTTATCTATCCATGAAAAGGTAGTTTTACTGTTGATTTTATTTTTATTTTCAGATATGCATGCATATATAATACATTAGATCCTATAGCATGCAAGGTTTTTAGATTAGATCTATAGCTCTTGTTATTAATATGATTAATAATAGTTTTTGCTGCATATATTTATCAAAAAAAGTTTTCGAAAGTAGAGCTAGAAATCCTACGATCTTCCTTTAGGAGGGATACTTATATCCATTGGCCTTTGCTAGCTACTCTTGATAGCAGGTTGCTACATTGGTCATGTTCAGTATAGATGTACTCCTATATCCTATTTATATGTCATACCAATATCTCCACACCACTTAGTTATGAGATCAACCAATACATATGACATACAATGATATACACTCGATAAGTTATTGCCCTAATAATAACTTATCATTTGATCATTAACTATTTAATAACCATTCGATAAATCCTTCTTTATCGATTGAGTATGGTTCTAAGAATTTTATTATAATTTAGGAGTTCATTTAAGAAAGATAGAACTTCTATGATGAATAAGCTAAATAATAATTATTATTTGATAATTCATATACCAATTTAAATCATCTACAACTTATATGATTGGCTTTAGGACACATTTTCCAACACCTCCGAGTTAGTGGGAGGGAATGGTTAGCCATTGGAGGAGCCAGGAATTACAGGTTTAATTTATAACTTATAAAATTTTTATTATACTAATAATTATATTTGATTTTAACTTATATGATTTAAATACTTTTTAGACTACATCTTATTAGAATCAAGAGAACTGAGCTGATTAGGAGTATACGCACACTCTTGGCTGTGAGTCTATGGTTAGTTATGTATATAGAGAGGTAATAATAAATTATGATCCTTTAGTTTACATGTTATTGAATTATTATTTTTTTGCATATTTCTAATAAGCTCATTGATCGTTATAGCTGACGAGAGAGGAGGTGATGCCCACCCATAGCACCATCTTAGCGATTGAGTCATACGAACAAGAAGAGCAAGTTGATGAATGCCATAATCGAAAGGATTTTTATAAGTAATAACTGGAGTATGATTAGTATGATTAGTATTATCGCATTTCTTATGAGATTTTATTTCAATTTGCAATTATAGGAGTAGTTAGATGTATTTGCAAGTGAGGGCTCAGACACCTTTAGTTTCTATGACCATCTATCTTAGGTCTTGGGACTTGAGCACTCTGAGAGGATTCTTTGCAGGCCCAAACATACGCTGATAGCTACTGGTCTTGTGAGAATTTGTGGTGCTCCCAAGCCTTGGGAGGCCATGGGAGGAGTCAGGGGGTTGGCTCCTAAGATTCCAGGGGCTTGGTTGGTGCTTCAGAGACCTGAGACATAAGGTGAGGCAAAAAACCAAAGTCGGAGAATCAAGACTACAGAAAGAAGATTTTCTGTAGGTTAGCCGGCTTAGTCCAAAATTAGATTGGCTAAGTCTCAATACACAAGCAAAATAGAGAGCTGTGCATTCAAAACTACTAGCACAGCATAGAACTGGGTTTGCTCAGTTTTAGGCTAAGCCGACCTAGTAGAACTTAGCGGCTCAGTGCTGAGACTGAGCCGACTCAGTATGCGGGTAGAGTTATGCGAGGGTCTATTTTGGACTAGGGTCTGTGGTGATCCTAGGGGTCTTAAGGCCTGATTTGATAGGTCTTAAGATGGCTAATTCATGTATAGGTCGGGTCTAGATCCAGAGGATGAGAGCATGGGAGACATGGATGTACATGGGCTCGGTGAGTGCTTTTATGTATTGGGTTAGCCAGGAGAGTTTTTGGTCGGGCCTAATAACTATGTATAAATACATAGGTTGTATTAGGATTTCATTATGCAGTGAAATACAGACCTTTTCTCCCTCAACTCTCTTCTTTTCCTCTCTAGAATTGCCGCCCTAGGATTCTTGAAGAAGCCCTAGAGAAGGGGGGCGTCTCCCTCAAGCCCAAGGAGGGAGGCACCCCATCATAGATTTAGGTGGAGGATCAGTGGTTTGCTGCCTATAGAGAACGTCACAAGTTCCTTTAGGTCCATGCTAAAGATCAGGAGCTTCCGTAACATGGTATCAGAGCTTGTGATGCCAAGGATGATTGGCATTCGAGCAATATCGTGGAACATCAATTGGTATCAAGGAGAGGTGATGCCAGTTGGTGTGCCAACATCTGGTATCAGAGCCTGATAGTGCATGGAAGGGAAAGAGAAGTCATATAAGATAAAATAAAAAATCTGCACAAGGATTCCATGGTATGTCTCAAATCTATCTTTGTTATTGCTATGGTTTGGCTAACCGGGAGCAGCGTGTTGAAGGTGGAGGTTGAGAGGATTAATGGGAAGAGATTTTTCTAGGGTGAGAGGATTTGGTGCATTATTTGCTGATCGGTCTTGGTGAAAAGATCGGGGTGTATGATGGTTATGTGACAGGCAGGGAGCGCTGGAGTGCTGCAATAGCGCTTTCCTGAAGATGCAAAACTGAGAGAGGCTCGACAATGCAGCAGCCGAGGTAGGTATCTCAGCAGAGAGCATCAAGATTTTCTAGGAAGATGGACAGTGTTGGGCTATTGAAGAGAGGTTTCTCAAGGGGTAATGGTTGAAAGAAGGCTGAACAAGCGACTATATATTCTTCAATGTCTGAAAAGCTGAGAAGTAGTCGGAGATGTATTCGGTGGTTCGATCAGAGCATGGATTTGAGAAGCCTTAGGAGTGATGGAGATGGATGATCCATGGAGGTCCAGTAGGTTAGGACTGGATGGCTATAGAGTGGTGCAGAGATGAGTCAGGGAGCGCTGGAGTACTGTAGGAGCGCTTTCCTAGAAGCTCGGGGTTGAGAGAGGCTTGGTGGTGTAGCAGCCGAGTAGTGTATCTCAGTAGAGAGTGTCAGTGGTATCTTAAGAAGACCGGATGCAGGTCTCAGAAAGAGCCAGGGGGTCTCAGAGAGTGCTAGGAGGTCTCAGGTAGTCGGGAGTATCATGGATCAGATTTCTTCTATAGGAGCATCAGGAAGAGTCGTGGTTCAGGTGAAGGATGGTTCTCTGGGCACAACTGAAGCGATGGCTAGTGTAGGGTGATAAGTGGTAAAAATATACTAATAAAAGTATTAAATTATAAAATAAATTAATCTATTTCTTTATAAATTGATACTTTTATTAATCTTTTGTAGGAAAGAAGGCCACCAATGTGAAGATCTTATTTTCTGGTTTAGATGAAATAAATTTCAGGCAAAACGGACTTCAAACGAGCCCAAAATTGAATTTCAAAAAAAAAAAAAAATGCCGACGCAACGTTAACGTCAGGATGATGTCAGCATTTTTTGTGGTGCACGGTAGACCAACCGAAGGGTATTTCGGACATTTCACATCAGAAAAAGTGCTCTGATTGGCTGAAGAATGCGGTGGTCCACGCAACACTGGGCTCGCGTGTGGTCCATGGAGGGTAATTTGGAAATTTTAGTTGATCCAACGAGCGATTTTCACTGAAACTCGATCGGACGGCCGAAACGAAGGCGCTGATGGATGGCATCCACAGCTCTCGGTCAAGATCAAACGGTTGAGATTCATCCCGATGGTAAACTAAAGATCAAAAGCCTTCTTTCTGCACGATCGGACAGCCCAGATTGATCCAATGGCTAGCATTAAATCCGACTCGATCTGGGTTATTTTAAGAGGTTTTTGAGTGGTTTTTGGACCATTTGATCAACATCTAACGGGCAGAATTACCCAGATCTTAATTTGAGTTGTTTTAGGGGTCTTAAACCTAATTTTTGATGGATTTTGGGGAGAAATCAATCTCTTGATCTATAAAAAGCCTGTTGTTGCCGCGAAAAAAGAAAAAAATCAGAGAGAGACAGAGAGAGTGACGGGGAGAAAGAGAGAGAGGGAGAAAAAGAGAGAGAGAGAGAAAGAGAGAGGAGAGAGGTAGAAAGAGAAGAGTGATTTGTAAGAAAATCAAAAAAGGTTTTTGATTTCTTTCAACGATCAAGATATCGATTAAGGAGCCTCTTCATCTTCGCCAAGTTCTCCACATCAAGAGCAGCAGACAATCAATTTCAGCAATCAAACAGTCTAATTTCTCTATATTTTTTTTATTTTATTTGCTATTTTTGAACTTGTTATCATGACTAAATTTTCTTTTACTAAGGCTAAGGTGTAGCCACTCTTTTGATGCAATATTTAGTCTGATTTATTTTTAAATTTTATTCATGAGGAGTATATAAATTCGATTTTAATGCTTTTAGATTACTGGCCATCTTCTAATTGACCCGATGAACATAGATGTTACGGACCAAGTACATCTATGTTAATGCTTCTTGATTATATACCTTGTATTATGAATCAAATTAGAATTCATATGCATGCAGGAATTTTAGTACGTTTTGGACGCAGCGTATTTTAATTAGAGGATTTCACAAAACCTAATGCATTAATATTTATTTAAATTACACCTAGACCAAAGGGTAATTAATAAATATTAATAGTTTTGCTTTGCCTGGACCAAAGGGTAGTGAATAAATTAGGAGACTCCACCGTCACATGAAATAAAATTAATCTAAAAGTCTGAATATTATATTGACTGAGTTGGTGGACCGATTGCCTTAGTAATCCATTGCTCTTGAGTTTAAAATCCTAATAATTTACACTCTCTCTATTTAATTAAAAACTTTTAATTATTTTTTTTATTTTCTTTAATTTCTTATTCTCATAAATCGATCTTCTAAATAAAGCATAGGAAAGAGCTTTTCAGTGCTTATTTTTCAATCCTCTAGGGATGATACTCTACTTATTCATTTTATTACTTGATCGACTGGTGCACTTGCTATAGCTATAAATTAGCACGCATCAAGTTTTTGGCACCATTACCGCGGATTGTGTCTAAAATAATATTAAAATTTTGATCCTAGCTTTACTTTAGAAATTTATTTTTAATTTTTATTATTTAAAAAAAAAAAATTTTAGTGCATGACACGTACTGAACATAGTAAGTTACTACCTCTAGATCCAGAAATTGAAAGAACTATTAGAAGACTACAACAAGAGAGAAACATGGCTGCTGAAGATCCTAACGACATCAATCTAGGATTGGATATGGTGACTGAAGGACAGCATGAAGCTATTCGACCAGTACATCGTCCATTAAATGATTATATCACACCATATGTAGTCGATGCAGCTTCGAGCATCAGGAGATCGCCTATACGAGCAAACAACTTTGAAATAAAATCGACGATGATCCAGATGATTCAATCAACTGTCCAATTCAGTGGACACATGCATGATGATCCGAATGCCCATATTTTTAATTTTTTTGAACTTTGTAATCCTTTTAAAATTAATGGGGTGTCGGATGATGCTATTAGATTAAGGTTATTTTCTTTCTCTTTACGGGACAAAGCTAAGAGTTGGCTTTATTCTCTTCCTGCAGGTTCTATTACAACTTGGGATGTCCTAGCCCAAAAATTCTTAGCTAAGTACTTTCCACCTTCCAAGACTACCAAGATGCGCAACGATATCACTTCCTTTATGCAGATGGATATGGAGACATTATATGAGGCTTGGGAGTGTTTCAAAGAATTACTGAGGAGATGTCCACATCATCAACTATCCGTATGGCTTCAGGTACAAACTTTCTATAATAGTTTATCTCCTACTAATGATTCTATGATTGATGCAGCAGCAGGAGGAACCATTAATCAAAAAATGGAGGAAGAAGCTTTCGATCTGATCGATGAGATGGCATCAAATAGCTATCAATGGCAGATAGAACGTATGATGCCAAAAAGACTAGCAGCTGTGCAGGGAGTAGATTGCGTGCCAATCTTACTAGCTGAAATTGTAGCCCTTAGAGTCGAAGTCAACAACTTAAATGGAACAGCTATATATGTTCAGAGCATTACTTGTGACTTGTGTGGAGGAGGACACGATATGAGCAATTGCCAGACAGGTAATCCTTTTGCTAAAATAACTGATACAGCTAATTATATTAGAAATTTTTTCAGGCCACAATAAAACAATCCCTACTCCAACACATACAATCAAGGGTGGAGGCAGCACCCAAATTTCTCATGGAGCAATCAAAATGCAGCACAACAGCCATCCTCAAGATTCCAAATACCTGAAAAGAAGTCCAACATGGAATAGCTGATGGTCAAATTTATGCAAAACCAAGAAACAACTATGAAAAATTTGGAAGTCAAACTTAGACAGGACCAAACAGCAGCAATTCGAAATTTGAAGATGCAAATAGGTCAAATGGCTAAGATAATCTCCGAGAGACCTCAAGGATCCTTGCCAAGCAATACGGAGACAAATCCAAGGGAGAAAGTCAATGCTATCACCCTAAGAAGTGGTACAAAACTGGCGGAGCCACATCAGAAGAATGAGATTGAAGAGCCAACTATAAATAAGGAATATCAACTAAAATTTGTCAGTCACCAATACAACCAGCAGATGGATGGTCTCCAGATATACGATTTGCTGATCCAAATATGAAGCCCTACGTGATGCCACTACCATTCCCAGAGAGACAAATACAGCATCCAGATAAGGAATTTTCTAACTTTTTCAAAATTTTAAAGAATTTACATATTAATATTCCTTTTGTAGATGCTATTACTCAAATGCCCAGGTATGCCAAGTTTCTTAAAGAAATCTTAACAAATAAGAAAAAGCTGAAGGAGCATGAGAGAATAAATTTGAATGAAGAATGCTCAGTAATACTTCAAAATAAATTACCACAGAAGTTAAAAGATCCAGGGAGTTTTACTATCCCTTGCATTATTGGTGATTGTAGTTTTGATAAAGTTTTATGTGATTTAGGAGCAAGCATTAATCTCATGCCTTTTTCTATTTTCAGGAAAGCTGGGTCTAGGAGAAACCAAAGCCTACCACTATTACTCTTCAATTAGCCGACAGATCCATTAAATATCCAAGAGGTATAGTGGAGGATGTCTTGGTAAAGGTAAACAAGTTTATTTTTTCCTGTATTGATTTTATTGTTCTTGATATGAAAGAAGATTATGATGTACCCCTTATTTTAGGGAGACCCTTTTTAGCTACTGGAGGAGCTTTAATAGATGTTCAACAAGGAAAAATTAATTCTTAGAGTCCAAGACGAATAAGTTACTTTTAATGTTTTCAAAGATACTAAACAAACTGATGATAATCAAACTTATTTTCTAATTGATATTATTGACAATCCATTATATGAGAATTCTGTAGAAAATAGGTTTGAGACTATAAAAGCGAGCAATGTCAAATTGAAAGAAGGACTCGAATCAAATATGAAAGTATTCCAATTGAAAGTGGCACCAGGATTGATCTACTTTAGAACTCAAAGAAAAAAAAGTCAAGCTGAAGACTATAAATCAGAACTACTAGATAGGTTATTTCTTTTCTTTTTAGTTTTGATCATTTTTTTTCTTTTATTTTTCAGTAATTTATTGTTGCTCTTTTACTGCTCTGGTGTGTATTTTCAATTTTGCAGAAAAATCAATGAGAGCTCAAGCAAAATTTCAAAGCTCCAAAGAATCAGACTGAACCAAATCAGGTGTATTCCTTCCTATCCTTTATTGCACCCTTTATTTTTCTTTCTCCTTTAAGACAATGTAGAATAAGTTAAAAAAAGAAAAAAATCATGTGTCAAGAAGAAAATCTTGAGCAAGATAAACTGGATAAGTGATAAAAGATAGAATTATTTGCTAATGAATGTAACGAGTTAAAGAAGTAGATTAGTTGGTCAACTTTTAGCAAGCCTACTTAGGTCATTAAAAGACTATTAGCACTTTTTATTGCACATGCACACTAACAAGGCAAAGTAGGTATTGATTATAAGACCAACTGAGGATTCAATTATCACTTGAAAAATTGATAATTAATATACATTCTAATCAAAGAAACTTGAATTTAAGGAAAGAGCTACCTGCCTATAAATAAAGTGCAAAAGATAGAGTATATGTGGATTGCCCAAAGCCTAGTAACTGGGTCTCTGCACCTAGGTCAAGTATGAAAATTCACATAAAACGGTGAAGGAAAGGCCAGGATGCTCAGCACAGCAAAAAAAAAAAGAAGAGAAAGGCAGTGTGAAAGCTACCTTAATTCATGAGTATAAAATTGAGAATGTATAGAAAATTGATCAAAATAGGTGATAAGAGAAGATACTTTTGTTCTTTTAATTTAATACTGAAATGCTAAAGTTAGTCATCACGAACACAAGTGCTATAGATCTTTGATGTACTCTAAGAAAGTTTTTAATTGTATTGACTGAAAAATTTGCTTTTGAAACTCAATGCTTAGTTAGCAGTATTTTCTAAACTTTTTAACCTTTAATCCTAGATTTTATCTTTGTGATGGATAATCTTATTGAAACATGGTATTAAATAAAACATTGCTAAGGGACTAGCAATGACTAAGTTAGAGGGTGTGATAAGTGGTAAAAATATACTAATAAAAATATTAAATTATAAAATAAATTAATCATTTTTTTAGAAATTGATACTTTTATTAATCTTATCTAGGAAAGAAGACCATCAATGTGACGATCTTATTTTTCCGGTTCAGATGAAATAAATTTTAGGCAAAACGAACTTCAAACGAGCCCAGAATTAAATTTAAAAAAAAAAAATCGCCGACGCAATGCTGACGTCAGGATGACGTCAGCATTTTTCGCGGTGCACGGTGGACCAACTGGAGGGTATTTCGGGCATTTCACATCAGGAAAAGCGCTCTGATTGGCTGAAGAACGTGGTGGTTCATGCAACACTGGGCTCGTGCATGGTCCATGGAGGGTAATTTGGGAATTTTGGCTGATCCAATGGGTGGTTTTCACTGAAACTCGATCGGACGGTCGAAACGAAGGCGCTGATGGATGGCATCCATAGCTCCCGATCGAGATCCAATGGTTGAGATTCATCCCGATGGTAAACTAAAGATCAGAAGCCTTCTTTCTGCATGATCGGACGGCCTAGATTCGATCCAATGGTTGATCCAACGGCTGGCATTAAATCTGACTTGATTTGGGTTATTTTAAGGGGTTTTTGAGTGGTTTTTGGACCGTTTGATCAACATCTAATGGGTAGAATTACCCAGATCTTAATTTGAGTTGTTTTAGGAGTCTTAAACCTAATTTTTGATGGATTTTGGGGGGAAATCAATCTCTTGATCTGTAAAAAGCCTGTTGTTGCCGTGAAAAAAGAAAAAAATCAAAGAGAGAGAGAGAGAGAGATGGGGAGAAAGAGAGAGAGCGAGAAAAAGAGAGAGAGAGAAAGAGAGAGGAGAGAGGTAGAAAGAGAAGAGTGATTTATAAGAAAATCAAAAAGAATTTTTGATTTTTTTCGACGATCAAGACATTGATTAAGGAGCCTGTTCATCTTCGCCAAGTTCTCCACATCAAGAGCAGCAGACAATCAATTTCAGCAATCAAACAGTCTAATTTCTCTATGCTTTTTATTTTATTTGCTATTTTTGAACTTGTTATCATGAACTAAATTTTCTTTTACTAAGGCTAAGGTGTAGCCACTCTTTTGATGCAATATTCAGTGTGATTTATTTTTAAATTTTATTCATGAGGAGTATATAAATTTGATCTTAATGCTTTTAGATTACTGGCCATCTTCTAATTGATCTGATGAACATAGATGTTACGGACCAAGTACATCTATGTTAATGCTTCTTCATTATATACCTTGTATTATGAATCAAATTAGAATTTATATCCATGCAGGAATTTTAGTACGCTTTGGACGCAGCGTATTTTAATTAGAGAGTTTCATAAAACCTAATGTATTAATATTTATTTAAATTATACCTGGACCAAAGGATAATTAATAAATATTAATAGTTTTGCTATGCCTGGACCAAAGGATCGTGAATAAATTAGGAGACTCCACCATCACATGAAATAAAATTAATCTAAAAAGCTGAATATTGTATTGACTGAGTTGGTGAACCGATTGCCTTAGTAATCCATTGCTCTTGAGTTTAAAATCCTAATAATTTACACTCTCTCTATTTAATTAAAAACTTTTAATTATTTTTTTTATTTTCTTTAATTTTTTATTCTCATAAATCGATCTTCTAAATAAAGCATAGGAAAGAGCTTTTCAGTACTTATTTTTCAATCCTCTAGGGACGATACTCTACTCATTCATTTTATTACTTGATCGACTAGTGCACTTGCCATGGCTATAAATTAGCATGCATCATAGGGGCAGAAGAGGACTAGGATGGAATTTTCTAAGGTTCAGTCGCTGGATTCAGAAGAGTTGGATGAGTTCTTAGGTTTCGATGGTGCCTATGGGTTACAGAGGTATCCAGGATGACTTCGAAGGGGTCTGCGGAGTGTGAAGGATTTGAAGGGACAGCGATGGTATTCGAGGTACAGTGGCAGGCTTAGCAGTGCAGCATTGGATGGTTGGCCTCGAGGGACTTGGTGACAGAGTCGACTTCTATGACATCAGATGGACTACGGATATAGGTGAAGCTTCGGAGAGGTGGCTTCATAATTGAGGAGGAATTTGACATGAGTTCAGAGCAGAGAGGTACAGAAGGATCGATATCCTAGCACTAGCATCGGTGATGTACAGTTCTAGATGGAGCGATATGTATAGGAGGATAAGTATAGTTCTGAGGAGACCATGTCAGGGCTTGTAGGGAGTGTCAGTATAGGAGCATTGTAGGTTCTCCAAGAAAGTCCAGAAAAAGTGATGTAGCTGCTAGGCAGAAGGGATCCTACAATTTCAAGATGGTGTATAGGTACAAGCCAAGATCTTCAATAGTGGAGGCAATCATCCAAAATATCTCAAGGGTGCATAATAGCTGAAGAGGATTGGCTAAGACGATGATTGCACAAGGGGCTGTCGAGTGCGTAGGGACTGCAGGATCATGCAGGAGGTCATTATCGAGAGTTTTGCCAAGGCATGGGAACACCAAGGTGGAGATTGTGAGGATTTGTGGTGCTCCCAAGCCTTGGGAGGCCCTAAGAGGAGTCAGGAGGTTGGCTCTGGGGATTCCAGGAGCTTGGTTAAAAGACCTTGTTTGATCAAGTCAAAATAGGAGTCCTAGTGTGACTAGGACTCCCTATTCCTTGCGCCACCTAATCCTCACGCCCCACCCTTTTCTCTTTATGTTTTTACATGAATAATCTCCATGCCCAAAGGTTTCTCATGCCTTCCTTCTCTCTTCCTTTTTTCTCATATGGAAGTTTGTTGGAAGACCAAGTCAAAAGGGGAATTAGTTTTGCCTAAGGATTCTATGAGATAGAATCCTTGTCAACCAAAACTCTTCCCATAAGTATGCCGACCCATCCTTCCTTATTTTTTTTGATTTTCATGATAAAAGAGGACTTTTTTGTGTGCCTTATTTTGTGGGTCCATGGTAGAAAAAAAGGTGTGGATGCCCAAGAGTTGGGCAACCCAATAACTTTCCTTATTTGATCCTTCCTAGTCTAGGTTTTTGACCTAACTTGAACTCTGCATATCTCTTTATTTTAAAAAAATTTTGACTGAAATTTTTGTGAAATATAGACATTTGAGAGTCCTCTTTGGTGTAGAGAAATCAAAGAAAAATTCATCTGGGTCATAGAGATATTAGAAACACAAATCAGGATGTCTAGAAAAAGAACAAAGAAGAAGAAGAGGGTCTTGTTCTAGGGTTTTTGTTCTAAATCTCTTCCTCCCTTTTTGTGAGCTTTTGAGAGGTGTCCCAGCATCAAAAATATTTTTTTTTTCTTTTGGTATTTTAGAGTATCAAAGTTTCAATGAAGGAAGCATCGGATCAACTGTTGAAGAGAGATCAGCACAGTGCTAGCATACTGTGCTGATTTCCTGCATCAGGATCTCTGATCGTGTTCGTAGGCTCGTGTGGATGACTCCTAGAGGCCGAACGGATGTGCAGCTTGTGACTTCATCCTCAAGCCCACATCAGTAAGTTAGAATATCTAACTTGCTCAGATAATAGATTTGATCTATTAACTTTATACCTGCATTTGATGTAGTGTAGATCTAGGTTGATTTGATCAACCTTTTCTTTCTTGTTTGATTTTAATTTTTGATTTAATATCATATCTTGGTCATGTAATAGATTTAAGATCTAGGTGTTTACAAGTTTATTTAAATAAATATTTTATTTTTTTAAGTCTTTCGCTGCATGATCTTGAAAAAGTTTCAAGATCTACCCGTGAAATCCTAGATCTAGTTCCTTCAAATACATAATCTGTGACAGACGCATCGTCCCTTATCCTAGCATTGAAGATGGTACAACTAGTCTTATGCCTTTTCATGTCATCAGGTGTACCAAAGAAATCCTCCAACACTTGAAGCACGTCTTTTGGTTGAGCCATCTTAAATCTATGATTGAACTCGTCGCTCATAGCCGCCAGCATAATGCAGCACACCATGGTCCAATCATCGAGCCACTTCTGGTAAGTGTCTTTGACTATTCCATGTACATTGGCAGTTGGCTCCTTAGGTATAGGATCTATTAAAAGGATCGATTCATACTCCAGGATAATTTTCAATTTTTAGTACCAGCTAACAAAGTTGGGTCCCACCAACTTATCATTGTCCAACAATGATCGAAGTGATAGCAAAGTGGCCATATCTGTATAAAGAAAAATTATAACCTAATTAGTAATTGATTCATTAAACCTAAAGATTTGGACTTTAATCAAAAGGTACTCCCACTATTTTATTCGAATTGATAGCCTCTACCTTCAATTCGAGGAATTATCCTAATTTCTTAGTGGATACTAGAATCCACATAGACTGCACACGAGCCCAACTTTGGTTGGCCAATCCATGTACATCTAAGGATAGGTTCATAATCAATTATTTCTTTAAATAATTTTCAGTAATTAAATTTTTCCCCAGTCCCTAATCAATAGGCTTTGGCCTCCACTGAAAAGGTCCAGTTAGGTCCAACCATTAACATGACCATACTTGGCCCATCAAACTAATGAATGGTTAGGCCCAACTTTGGTTGGCCAAACTAACCACCATTTAGAAAGATGCAACAAAGAAATCACATAATGAATGATAATTCCATTAGCTGATAAACACCAGGCCTTTGGGCATCCAATGATTATCCAACTAATGGACCCATTATCACCTACTTTAATGGGAGGCTATGATCTAGTTATCAAAATAACTATCTCATTTTAGAAATCTAATAATTTTAGAGGATTTAATTTGAAGATAAGGAAAGATCTGATGAACCAGCTTATCATGATCCTTCCACTAACTTCACCAAGTCAGCTTAAGGAAGACCATTAATAGGCTGATCTAGGAGCACCTAAATTAGTCAAACTGATTTATCTAGCTGACATGGGTTAGCTCGAATAATCAAGTGATCCGAATAAAACATAATTTCACCAAGAGGCTAGGTAAGTTCGATCAGTGGGAGGGTCTGTCAAAGTTTGCCTCAGACACCATCAAAAATGGCCAAGTAAGTGGGCTTTCAATTAAAGACCATCGGTCTGGTTTATCTTAGACACCAATTGATTTAATTAGTTTCAATTAGATCAACCTAATAGTTTGTGCTGGACCGCGTAGCCATGAATCAAGTCCATCTTGGGTCTCGTTAAAGACATGGACTTGACCAACTACAAATATTGTAATTAATCTAAAGAATCCTTGACCTAATCTAAGACAACAATTGATTAGATTTAGTCAATTCTCTAATTAAGCCCATTCTTTAATCTAACCCTAGAAGCCAGAATTGGCTGACACTTGTAATACACTTCTAGGGGCAAAATTGTAATTTTGACTATAATTAATGAAATGGGTTATTTTCTATCACACCTGTGTATTTAGTGTCTGTGATACATCCTTTGAGTTAATGGTAATGATAATTCATATTTTCAAGAGTTGAAAATTTAAGACATGAATAATCATTATTAACTCATAAACAGCTCCCGACCATAGGATCATCACGAGGATGGTGATTGATCCAGAAGGTTGGTGTACGATCGCTTCTCTTTAGTAGATGAGTCTTGAGTCTACGGTGTGGAGACACCGGAGCGAGAGTACAGGTACTCGTTAGAGAACGAGGGCACTGAGCGTGACCACCTCGAGTAGTCATTAGGAAGTCTACCTTCTCGTCAATGACTGACTCGATGCTGCAGTAGTGTGTCTGGTTCTTTGACCTGAGGTGCATCGGCAGTTCACCTTGAGGGTGTTATAGTTTGACTACACCATTACTCGGTCTCCTAGCCATATGGAACCCTGAGGTGTATGTTGGCTATAGCATGTTCATTGTAGGAACTGGATTGCATCAAGATGGAATCTATCTACCTCGGTGGTAGAGGAGTAGCCCTATGATGATCATGAGAATCAAGTCCAGAAATCCATGGCCATGGTAGAGTGAAATAATAGAAAGAGTTTCTATTTAGATTTTCACATTGGACTCGAATCGAATGATTACATCATATGACAGAGACTAGGGTTTGACGAGTTCACCTTAACCCTAATCTGATCGGGGCTCAAGATAGAAGAACTTAATCACACAGGTAGCTGCACCAAGAGGTTCGCATTCAGCTCTGATGGGTTGCCACCATATACTGCTAGGTGTCACTGGTGGATTTTGGGAGCAATTAGAATGATTTAGATGATCGATCATTCTAGCTGTTCGAATCAGAAGAGTTCTGATCCATCGAAAGGAGTTTCGATGATGTCGATGATAGAGATCATGACATATCCCATTACCATACAGAACTGAACCTAACTGGGTCACACAAACAAGGGTTTGAATCTGGTGATCATCAATTGAACTGATCTAGTTCAATTGATCTGAATGAGATTCAATTAGGTTCAAGGAAATCGTGCTAGCACTCGATTGAACCTAACGTTCTTCTTTTACTATCATAAATAAGTTGTCCTGACTGAGCCAAAGGAGTTTGTGCTCAATCAGAGGCCTTCATATGGTCTGACTGGAGGTTGTCCAAGTCAGAATAGGTTGTCTTATTTGTAAGACATTACCTGCCATTTTTGGTCACCTGCCATTTCTTGTTCTTTGACTTTGGTCAAAAGTCTACCTTTGACTGGTCAAACGTTGACCATTGACCCTTTGACTTTTGACCACATGTCATGCACCTATTGGAGAGCTGGTGGGGGCCTGTCCCCCTGCCAGAACCTGGCAAGGAGAAGGGCGCACGCCAAGGGTGGCGTGAGCCCAAGTAGGAGGCGCCTAGGAGTCCTTGTTGGACAAGGACTCCACCTCCCTTTTGGATTCCAATCAGAGTTCTACTAAGAATCCAGTTTGACTGGTCTTAGGCACCCTCTAAGGAGGAATCCAGGGGTCTCTATTCCAACCAATCAGATTTAGATCTGATTTCACAAAGGGTTGTGATTGGTTGAGAGGAAGAGGAGTTGGATCACAAGAGGTCTATAAATAAGACCCTGCGCCCAACCCTAATTCAATGCAATTGAGACACGCCCCAAGGCTGCCTCTCCCCTCCTTCTCCATGCCATAGTCTCTTCTCCCCTTGCTCTCCACGTCCAAAAGTGTTTTGGATTTAGGTTGGTGCGATTCAGATCAAGGAAAGGCGATCAAAAGCAAGAAGGCTGCGCTGCTGCAAAAGGACGACTGCAGATCTTCAAAAGAGTTTTGAAGATCCTCCAGATCAGATCCAGATCTGATTTTTGGAGGTGTGATAGAGAAGAAGAGGATCTCCAGATCCAACCCGAGTGGATACCGGTAGAGGCCAGGCGCTTGCGTGGCTAGATCCAGAACCTTCCGCTGCAATCAGGATCATCTACAGGGTAATAGGATTACCCAAATCAGGTAAATTAAATTTGATTTAATTTATCTTATTTTATTTTATTTATTAAAATAATAAGAATCAGATCTAAAACATATCAAGATCTGATTGAGATCAAGAGAAAATTTTTGAAATATATCTCTTGATCTGATCAGATCTGGAACGAACCTGGACCGGGAAATCAGGATTTCCCTTCAACTGGTATCAGAGCCATGGTTCTAAAATTGTTTAGATCTGATTTTAATTTTATTTTAATTAGAAAATAAAGTGATTTCAGATGTCACATGAGATGTGATCAGATCTGAAATCAGAAAAAATTAAAATTAAATGATTTGGATCTAAGATTATGAAGATATGCATGACTAGTTCTAGAATAGAATAGTTCTATAGAATAGTTTTGCATGTCTTTGATTTAATCTGATTAAATCATATTTTAGATCTTTTATTTACTATTTTTTGATATTATAAGTGTTATAATAACATCTGAAAAAATAGCAAATAAAAATTATTTAATTTTAAATATCATATGAGATATGATTGATGCATGTCTAGACTAGTTGTAGAATAGTTCTACATAATTGTCTAGATTAGAATTTATTTTGATTAGATCAATTTAAATCTAATTTTTTAGATTATTATGAGATAATTTAGATCTGAAAAATATGCATGATTTGATACATGAGATGTATGCAAAATATGCCATTGATTAGATCTAAATTTGTATATGAGATATATGATATAGATCTATAACTGTTTTGTAGTATTTACATGTTCCTGATTAAGGCGTTCCTCTTGGCCGTCCGGTCATAAGAACGAAGAAGGGTTTAAAGGCCCTCTCTTCCCATTCGATGGGGTGTTCTTATGATGTGTAGGGGTGCTGCGTGTTCGTCCTTAATCAGAAACCCAAAACTTACTTTCTGCAAAACCCTAGATCCTGAAACCCTAGGATTTATTGTGCATATTTTGTTTATGAACCCTACTTAATTAAGAATTAAGTTTATGGAATATTAATTAGGTCTAAAATTGAGAATTTCAGATCTAAGACATATTCATAATACTGGGTTCGGGCTTGGGTAGCTCAATTAGGTCTAAGCGGTTGATCAAACCGAATCAAGAGTTGGTTAGATGGGATCAACAATGCTTAAATTGACCAGCCTAATAGGATTAAGTCTGGGTCAAGATCGAGTCACGATCAAGCAAGACCTAATTAGGCTCAGAGGTTAGAGTCTGGATTGTAGGCTAACCCAATTGGTTCTGACTCAACAATTTGGTGTCTAAGGTAAGTTTGGCACATACGACCGACTGGTTTTTAATTGGAAGCTACTCGACCTGAATGCGTTCTTGTACGAGTTAATGGCATATTCCTTCCACCGGTCTCACTTACCTGGCCAAATCTGTTGACACAGTTCTGATCTGAGGTGGTCAATAATCCGAGCTAACCCATGCCACTAGGTTAGTCATAATTGTTATGACTAAGCCAAGTCTAGTTTAATGAGACCTGAATCAATTCTCCCTAAGAAAAGATTAAGTCTGAGGTCTTCCACCATTGTAGATGTGCGGGCCCTTCCCGGGGTTGATTGTTCTCGGCTGGATACAGTGGCTCAGTTGCACCGGGAAGATGCAACCATGTCTATTAGGCATTGGATGCTATGGGCTGGAGGATGAGTTGGGCTCAATATTTTGGATACGGTGAGAGACTCAATTAGGAACCCAGTCTATGCAAATGGTGGGTCTGACTTAACTAAGGAGTGGATCAATATTCCGGATACGGTGAGATTCATGAATTAGAGACCAAGTTTGGGTGCACCATGATTAGAGAATCATTGAACAAGAGTTGTTCACTCATTGGCTAACCCATCACCAATAACTGTTAGGTGAGGTGATGAGTCAGTTGGTGAGACCGCACCACCCACTAGAAATCATTAATCATGGAGATTTTCGCATCTCTACAGAGGGAGTGTAGGGATCCGAGAAAATAGTGGGAGCTAATTTGTTTAAAAATAAAATCCCTAAACAAATTGGTCAAGTCAAAATTACAGTATCTAACTAGAATCTTTGACTCTCTACAGGAAAATGTCTGCGTCCAACCCATTGGCACGTATCCTAGGACACACATAGACTGACTGGACCCAATTATAAAGATTGGCTCAGGAACTACAAAATTATTTTGGGTTTCAGAGAAGTTAACCCATGTTTTGGACCAGGACCCTCCCACCTTACCAGCCCGTCCATCCACTTGAACAGAGAGCGTCTCTGGAAAAATGGATTGACGAAGATAATAAGGCCAGATACTTACATGTTGGGCTCGATGTCTGATGAGCTCCAGCGCCAACATGAAGATATCGGGACTGCTCGCCAAATGTTGGCTCACCTGCAGGAGATGTTTGGTGAACAGAGTCGCGCAGCCAAATATCAAGTCACGAAATGACTTTTTAAGGCTAAGATGCGTGATGGGCAGTCAGTCCAAGATCACTGTCTGACAATGATCAAGGACATGGAAGAGCTTGAGAAGCTCGGTGTGAAGTTGGACTTGGACTTGCAGAACGATATTATTCTGCAATCCTTGACTGATGCATATGGGCAATTCATCATGAATTACCACATGCATAAACTTCAAAATTCCTTGGCCGAGTTAATGAATATGCTGGTTACCGCTGAGCTTTCTATGAAAGGTTCTAAAGGCTCAGTTCTTGCTATGGAACGGACTTCTTCCAAAAGAAAGTCTTATGGAAAGAAAAAGAAGTCTGTGAAAAAGCAAAAGGTGGAAGGATCAAAGAAGAAGAAGGCAGAACCGAAGAAGAAAGGTCGATGGCAAAGGAAAGTGTTTCCATTGCAACAGCGACGGCCATTGGAAGCGGAACTGCCCTACTTACCTGGCCACCCTGAAGAACAAGAAGGAAGGTCCTTCTGGAGGTATGCTCGTTATTGAGTCTAACCTTACGGTTTCTTCTGCATCCAGTTGGGTGCTTGACTCTGGTTCTAGTGCTCATCTGTGCACTTCTATGCAGGGTCTTGAGGATAGCAGGAGGCTGAGGGATGGAGACATGATCCTACGCATCGGTAATGGAGCAAGAGTTGCTGCAGTAGCCGTGGGAACATACCCTCTTCGATTACCATCTGGTTTAGACTTAGTTTTAAAAGACTGTTATTATGTGCCTGCAGCTAGCAGGAATTTGATTTCTGTTTCATGCTTAGCACAAGAAGGTTATGTGATCACCTTCTTTAAGGACCATTGTAACATTCTTTATGAAAGAAATAAAATTGCAAATGGTTTCCTTGTTAATTAATGGTCTTTATCAGCTTGCATATTGATGTACCTATTTTAACTATCGAGCAAAACGTGAATGCCAAACGACCTAGGGATAGTCCAAATGACAGATATCTATGGCACCTGAGATTAGGTCATATAGCAGAAGATAGGATCAACAAATTGGAGAAAAATGGGCTATTGAGTCCATTGACTTTTGAGTCATATCCAACTTGTGAATCTTGTCTTCAAGGCAAAATGACTAAACTCCCTTTTGTTGGACATGGGGAGAGGGCCACAGATCTCCTTGCCCTAGTACATACTGATGTGTGCGGCCCATTTGATGTGCCGGCTAGAGGCAATTTTGTCTACTTCATTACCTTTACCGATGATCTGTCTAGGTATGGGTATGTGTATCTTATGAGACACAAGTCTGAAGCTTTTGAAAAGTTCAAAGAATTCAGACATGAAGTAGAAAAACAAACTGGAAAACCCATTAAGGTTCTTCGATCAGATCGAGGAGGTGAATACCTTAGCCGGGAATTCCTAGACTATCTTAAGGAAAATGGCATAGTCTCTCAATGGACTCCACCAGGAACACCTCAACTCAACGGGGTTTCAGAACGGAGAAATCGGACTCTATTGGATATGGTTCGATCCATGATGAGCTTCACAGACCTCCCTGATTTTCTTTGGGGACACTTCATTGTTAACTTCAATCTATTTACTGAATAGGGTTCCCTCTAAAACCGTTCCTACCACACCGTATGAGATATGGCACGGTAAGAAACCAAGTCTGAGTCATCTCAGAATTTGGGGTTGTCCGGCTCATGTCAAAAGACAACAAGCGGACAAGTTAGAGT
>QRFJ01003477.1:0-44205 GCA_006176705.1 Cocos nucifera | reverse complement strand
TAGAAGAAGAATCCTTCTTCTTCTTCTTTGTTCTCTCACCTAGACACCTAGATTGGTGTCTATGAAATCTCCATGCGCTAATACTCTTTCTACCTAATTTTCACACACCCCAAAGGTCTTTTAAGCTTGGTGCATCACTTCGCTTTTTCGTTTATTGGATGCTATTCTGGGTGCGCCACATGGGAGATCTTCCTCTCAAGAGTGCCTCTCGAGGCTCCACTCTCTCCCCTGAATAAGTAAGGCTCCATTAGCCTGGGCTGAGATAGGGATAAGGAGTTAGGATTGAAGCCCCCTATGATGATTTTTTGATTGGTCTTCGAACCAAGTCGAAGAGGAAGCGCTCGTTCATGTCGTCCCCCCATCGCTCGGGTTGACTCTCTCTCTTGATAGCATTTAAGAGATTTCAAAGAGCGTTGACATCAGTGGTCTAGAATATATCCAAAAATTAGTCCAAAATTCATCCTATATAGAGAGATATAGAGGAGTCCTTGTCTAGGTCAAATACCTAGACAAGGAATGTCCAATTTGGGCAACATAAGGGTCGCCCAACTCTTGGGTGCCCCCTCCTTCTTTTGTATTGTAGACCATCAGATTTTGTCATACAAAAATCCCTCTAAAAGTCATGAAAATTTCAAAAAAAATCTGGGTGGAATCGATGCACTATAAGAAGAGTTTTGGTTTCCTAAAATTCTATCTCATAGAATTTAAAATACAAAACAATTTCTACTTTGACTTGGTCCACACTTAATTTACCATGTAAGAAAGAAAGAGGAGGACTTCGGAACGTGGTGGGCTTCTCTTGTGCATGGAGAATTCATGCAAAATCAAAGGGGGCGTGAAGGGTGGGCATTGGGACTAAGGTGGCGCAAGAAGGAAAGTTCCTAGTCTTACTAGGATTCTTATTTTGACTTGGTCCAACATGATTTTTCAAATCAAATTAAATTAAAATTAATTCAATCTAATTAAATTATATCATAAACTAATTAAAGACTTAATTAAATTAGATTAAATAAATTTAATTTTGATTTAATTTTTTAATCAAATTAGAAAATTGGGTTGACCCAAGTCCTAGTTGAACTAGGACTAGTTCTTCCTTACACTTGGCTTATCCAATAAACTAATTGAACTTGATGCAATCAAGCACAAATCAAATTTAATTAAATAATATTTAATTAGACTTAATCTTAGCCCTTTAGCTTAATCAAATTAAGCTAATTAGCAATCTAATTGCTAATTGATCATCCTACAACACTTGCACTAGGTTAAACATCAACCATATTGATCGTTTAATCCTAGAACGATTATTAATCATTGATCAACCATCCAATCAGATCATGAACTCTAATGTGTATGACCTCCTAGGTCTAAACCTAAGCCAGTAGGATAATAATAAATTTTTATACTAATCAAAGTGATCATCTAGTAATGATACCCAACAATCGGATAGGTCGAATGTGTAGAACAACATCCTTAGAACCCATGCGGATATAGTTTTCATTTAATTCTTCTTTTTGATAAAAATGCTCGTAGGATACCTCAAAGTTCAACTATCAACTCTAATAAGGTTGTCCACATTATATTTTAAAATATCAAATCCATCTGATGGATTATGCTAGCCAAGATTTTGCTATATTAAAATACAGTGATACATTTTTCTCCAACTCTTGGAGTGGTTAATTCCATCTTGATTACACTTTGACTTTGTAAGTACGTGATTGTGCCCAAAAGCCTTTAATTACTAAATTAGAAATTTAGTTAGTCTGGTACCAAATCATAGTGAGTTGCTTGCAAGTCACTGAGATGATCTCAGGTCTAAGGGATACTTATACCTATATTCCATCAAAGACATTCTCGACAGCAGAATGCTATGGAGTTGATCACGTTCAGTGATGATGTATCCATACATCTCATCTGTATGCCATACTAGTATCTACACACTCCTTGATTAAGAGGACAACCAACCTATATAGCATACAACAACCTATGCTCAATAGATACTACCATCCTAATTAACAACCTATCATTTGATCGTGAACAGATTTAAGGACTAATCGATAAATCCTCTTTTTATCAAAGCTAAATAGTCATAAGGACTTCATCACAATAATGGAGTTCATTAGAAGATGAATACTTTATGATGAAAAAAATATCAAAAATATATTTTATTTATTAATGAATTAATTATAGATATAATGTAGCTCAACTATCAATAGGTTGATGATTGACTTTGGGACATATTTTCCAACACGTGCACACCCTGGAGATTACTAGAGGCATGCACCCCCAAGTGTTTTTTATGAAGAGAAAGGGGGCACACACCAACAGGGTGTGCACCCTTAGTGAATAGGGTTTAGGTAGTTTGAAAATTTCAAACATCTTGGAGAGAGAACTCTTGGTGCACATCTTTTCTTATCCAAAATTTGTGATGCCCCTTTTCCTCATATTTTGTGTGACAAAATACTTGAGAAATCAAAAGTGGGAGTGGGAGACTTGTGGAGTCCTTCTACTTTAAGCAAACTAGTTGCTTAAAGCCATAGCACTCGAGGGTTGCATCTAGGTCTATAAATAGACCCCTACACCAAGAGTTGATAATTGATCTAAATCCCTTGCCTAGGATCTACCACTTTCTTCATCTCCCACACCACCTATTGATGTATCTTAAATTAACCGCAAGTGCACGATGTGCAAAGTAGCATGTTCGACGAGTATGGGTCGATCCCACAAGGAATTGTGTTTGAATTGTGTTCAAACCTTGCTCAGGCAAACTTCAACAAAGAGTTTGGAAGTGGTTGTCTGTACTTACTACTAAATAATAAATTAATTATGGAGAATACTAATTTAAAGATCTAGGGCTTTTGAATCAACTAGACCAATGACTTAGAGAGTAATTCTAAGATTTCTCTTATAATATTCTTTGATCGAGGTGTAATGCATGGACAAGCATTCACCCTAATTAAAGAACTCTCCTTTCAACTACTTCTCTTGTGTTACCCATGTATGGATTATGAAGAGACTCTGACCCAACAATAATTCATCAAAGTTTTCCATAAGAAAGAAGAAAAATGATTTAAAAGGATTTAGGCCTTCTACCTATTATCCTTCTTGCACTGAATCAAGCATGAACTATAAAGGGATTGATGCCCAATGAAAGTCCATCAAGTTTCTTGGCAAGAAGCTTAAAGAAAGAAGAACTAAAAAGATAAAGCCAAGAAGAAATCCTAAAAAAAACTTCTAATCATGGTTTAGCTTCATCGCAAACCCTAGAGAATTGCTTAGCTAGAGATGATTTAAATTAAAACTTAAAAATTATTTAAAATTAAATTTTATACTACTTGCTAAAATTTAAATTGCAGAAATTAAAGATTTGTAGAAAGTAAATAAGCATGAAAGTTAAACTATCCTATATGCAAAAATTAAAAATTGCAAGAATTAAATTATAGGAATTTAAACTATCCTATTTGCTGAAAATAAAAATTGAAGAGAAATGAACTAACTTTTATTGCTGATAAAAGTTTTTAATATAAGAAGAAGATTTTTAACTTCTAAGCCATTAACGGGGCTTGGAGTTGAAACAAGAAAATAAAAACATAAAAACCTCTTCTGTCCAACATTTTCTTGGTTAACTCTCCTTCTTGTATGTTGGAAGGATGGAAGAAAGTAAAAAAATAGATAAACATTTTATGGGTAGGTATTCCTGCCTGTCACACGGGCCCCTACAAGAGTTGTGCTGTGGAGAGAGATATATCTCTCTTGGTAGAGGCATTGGATTTTATTTATAGGTGTAGGAGGAAGGATGATTTTTTATTTTTTTCATGTGGGACTAATTAAAAGGAGAGGCAACAAAAAATGGGACATTGGATTAGGGAGTTTGCTTCTCATCCATTGATCTTTAAGTCGTGTTCACACTTGGATCTATGTGAAAGATTATCTTTTAATCTAGGCCCTTGATCTTTAAGTTGTGTTCACACTTGGATCCTTGTAAAAAATCTTCTTTCATTTTGGGCCCTTGATCAAGAGGAGGTTGCTTCTTATCCCTTCATGAATAAGTCGCGTTCACACTTGAATGGGAGCTGGTTACCTGGTTTACTTGAATTTGAGCCCATTTGAGTCTAATTTGAATTGTATGAGCCCAAACTCTTAATTACCCTTAAAGTATATTAGAAAGCATCAAATTCTTAATAAATAAGAAGTAATTAAATTAAATTTATATATATAGTGACTTAATTTGAGTGTTTATCATACCCTCCAACTTGAACTTTACTCGTCCTCGAGTAAAAAAAAATATTGATATACATTACTGACTTTCTTCGACATGAGTGTTCATTTAACAATTTTAGAAATAAATGATATTCACCTAGAAAATGATCAAAGCATGTCATTGAGATATTAAGGCTATCTGATAGAATAGTTGAGAAAAGAATATAAAATTTATAAAAGCTTTTTCTAAACCCACTCTTACCTTTATCCTTGGATCGTCTATCTCTAAGATGGGCTAGTGGTTTTGCATTCGCACATCCATTCCTTTTTTTTTTAGATAAAATATAGTCCATGCTATGTTGTAACCACTTAAGCTTTCTATTTAACCCTTGTAGCGAGTGTTAGACCAATGACTCCCAAACTAGTTGGCTTTAAGGCATTAGGTGTAAAACATCCTTCGTGTTTACTGACTCGAGTCAAATAGGCTATGGGTTGGGACTTGGCTATATGATTTTTTTTTTTGACATTGCCTACTTTTTGACGTGAATATCATTGCTTACTTAGGCAACAAGATTTGGTTACTCGGTGGAAAATCAATGTGTTTTTTTTTAATAGAAGGAACTATATGCATCCACATATACCACTTATACTCATAAAAGGTTGACTCTTTTTAGATATTTGTAGGAAGGCTAGAAATGCTCAAAAATAAATTTTTATTCTAGACTCAATCTTCTATTAAATTTTATCAATATGCAGTCCCTTAATACTTTCACAACTTATCTAAAGTGTGCATCAGATGCTACTAAAATGTCTAATGTTACTCAAGTTTGACGTATAGTCAGATATATGAATATTAATAAATTTATGAGTGCAAAGATTTAAAGTAAAGTTCAAAGTTTATTTATCCCTCACCCCCCAACTTATTCTATAGTGACTTTAATGAGGTAAGAAAATAACAATCCACTAGGTAAAAAGAAAGGAATATACCTGATTTGATGTGTCCTTGGTTCAACAGGTGTCTTCATATATTATTTTTGGTTCTTCCCTCTGACTTATTCAACATTGACTGAAGTAAAACCTAAATAAACTAAACCAAAAAAATTAAAAATGCAAGGATCTCGGTTGCCTCCCAAGAGCGCTAAGTTTAAAGTCTTCAGCCAGACTAACTTAGAAAATAGATCAACCGAGATATGTTGGTTCATAGAGAATCATGACTTCCTCAATCAGTTTAGTGGAAAATTCCAAGAATAGTTTTAATCATTAATCGTTCACTTTAAACACAGCACCATTGCTTGGATTTTCGATTTCTACTGCTCCATGTGAGAAAACTTCTTTAACTAAGAATGATCCTGTCCATCTAGATCTCAGCTTTCTAGGAAATAGGTGTAATTTAAAATTATATAAAAAAACTTTTTATCCAGGAGTAAAAGATTTTCTAAGAATTGCTTGATCATGAAATACTTTTGTTCATTCCTTGTACACCCTGGCATTTGTGTAAGCTTCATTTCTAAGTTCTTCTAATTCATTAATCTGAAGCTTTCTATGGTTTCCAGCAACATCCTAGTCCATATTTAATTTCTCGATGACCCACATGGCTTTGTGTTCTAGCTCAACAGGCAAGTGGCAAGGTTTTTCAAATACAATCCTATAAGAAGACATTCCTAGGTTGGTTTTAAAGGCCGTGCGGTATGCCCAGAGTGCATCTATAGTTTTTAAGGACCAATCCTTTCTATTAGCATTAATAGTTTTCTCTAGAATCCGTTTGATTTGTCTGCTAGACACTTCTACTTGCCCACTAGTTTGAGGATGATACGGTATGGCCAACTTGTGGTTGACATTATACTTTTTCAATAAAGCAGCAAAGGATCGGTTGCAAAAGTGTGTCTTCTGATCACTAATGATTGCTCTAAGAGTACCAAAATGGAAGAGAATATTTTCTTTGAGGAATTTAATAACCACTTTGCTATCTATTGATCTACAATGAATAGGTTCTACCCACTTAGAGATATAATCGACAGCTACTAAAATATATTTATTTCCAAAGAAGTTTGGAAATGGTCCCATGAAATCAATCCCCCATACATCAAAAATTTTGACCACCAAGATTAGATTAAGTGGCATCAAATTTCTCTTGGTGATTCAACCCATTTGTTGATATCGAGCACAACTTCTACAGTACTCATGTGCATCTCTAAATAAATTGGACTAACAAAATTCACATTAGAGGACTTTTGCAGCAATCTTTTTGGATGCGAAGTGACCACCACATCCTTGGTCATGATAAAAAGATAAAATACTTCTAACCTCATTGTCCGAGACACACCTCCTAATGATCTAATCAAGACACTATTTAAATAGGTATGGGTCATCCCAAATGAAATACTTCACTTAGGAGAAGAATTTGTGCTTCTCCTGAGTGGTCCAGTAGGAAGGAACTTTATCGATGGCTAAATAGTTGATAATATTAGCATACCATAGTTCAATGGACACAGACATGAGTTGTTTGTCAGAACAAAATTCATTAATAGGTGGTTTACTAGATGGTGCGACTATGATTCGGGATAAGTGATCAGCTACAGCATTCTTTGTTCCTTTCTTATCCTTGATTTCTAGGTCAAATTCTTGAAGGAGCAAGATCCATCGAATTAAGCATGCCTTGGCATCTTTCTTTACTAAGAGATGTCTAATGGTTGAGTGGTCAGTATACACAATGGTGTGGAACCCAACCAAATAGGATCTAAATTTTTCAAGGGCAAAGACAACGGCTAGGAACTCCTTTTCAATGATAGTGTAATTAAGCTGCACATCATTTAAGGTTTTACTGGCATAGTAAATAACTCTAGGCAGCATATCCATTCTTTGACCTAAAATTACACCTACAGCATAATCAGATGCATCGCACATGAGTTCAAAGGATATGTTCCAGACAGGTGGGTGAATAATGGAAGCTGAAATAAGTGCCTTTTTAAGAAACTCAAAAGATTCTAGGCACTCAGGGGTAAACTTGAATTTTATTTTCTTTGCTAACAAGTTGGTCAACGGGCGGACCACTTTGCTAAAATTGGCTATGAACTTTCTATAGAATCCAACATGTCCTAAAAATGAATGAATTTTCTTAATAGATTTGGATGGTGGAAGACTCGTAATCAGGTCTACTTTGGCCTTGTCTACTTTAATTCCTTTTTGTGAAACTACATGGCCAAGAACTATGCCCTTTCTAACCATGAATTGGCATTTCTCCCAATTAAGGACTAAGTGCTTGTCCTTACATCTTTCTAGGACATGTCTTAAATGATCTAAACATTTGAAGAAGGTAAGGCCAAAGATAGAAAAGTCATCCATAAAAATTTTGAGAAATCGTTCAATCATATCAGAAAAAATGCTGATCATACATCTTTGAAAGATTGTTGGTGCATTGCATAACCAAAAGGATATGCACCTATAGGCAAAGGTTCCGAATGGACAGATGAATGTAGTCTTTTCTTGGTCTTTAGGGGCTATGGAGATTTGGTTATAACCGGAGTATCCATCAAGAAAATAGTAGAATTCTTGTTTAGCTAATTTTTTCAATATTTGATCAATAAACGATAAAGAAAAATGATCTTTCCTTATTGCCACATTCAATTTTCTATAATCTATACAGACCCTCCACTCCGTTTGGGTCCTAGTCGGTATAAGTTCATTTTTCTCATTTTGGACCACTATTACCCTAAACTTTTTGGGTACCACTAGAACCGGGCTTACCTAAGAACTATTTGAGATGGGGTAAATTATTCCATTATCAAGTAATTTCAAAATCTCTTTCTTGACTACATCTTTCATAGCTGGATTGAGTCTTCTCTAAGCATCTCTAGTTGGTTTGGCCCCTTCTTCTAGGTGTATCCTATGTCGAACTATGGAGGAGCTTATTCCCTTAATATCTGTCATGGTCTAGTCTATTGCTTCTTGATTTTTTCTTACGATTGCTAATAACTCCTCCTCTTGTTTAGGATTTAGGTCTGATGCAATAATAACAGGCAAGGTTTCTGCTGGACCTAAATAAGCATACTTAAGGTGCTTGGGAAGGGATTTTAGTTCTAATTTGGGTGCCTCTTCTATTGATGGCTTGGATGATAGTTTCGCCATTTTTATGAGTGGTTCAATAGGAGGCTCCCATCTTTGGCTAATCCTATGGTCAATAGGTATTTCATCTATGTTTTCATGTTCATGGTTTAGCCAAATACTTGACTCCAGATTGACTTCTTCATCGCTAATATCAATGGATTCATAAATTTCATCTTGGATTACATTTACATTAGCATGCTAGATAGATTCCTATTCTAGATTAAATATATTTAACTCAATGGTCATATTCCCAAAAGATAGCTTCATAAGTCCATTTCTATAGTTGATTTCAGCATTAACAGTTGCTAGAAAAGGTCTTCCTAAAATAACTGGGATATGGCCCTTCGAATTTGAAACTAGTTCGATCTCTAAAATGATGAAGTCTATAGGAAAGATAAAATTGCCAATCTTGATTAAAACATATTCTATCATTCCCTTAGGAATCCTAAAAGATCGGTCTGCTAATTGCAACGTGATCCTTGTTGGCTGAAGTTTTCTCAATCCTAATTGCTTGTAAACTGAATAGGGCAAAATATTTATACTAGCCCCTTAGTCTAGCAAGGCCTTCTCAATGTGGGTTTCTTCGATAACATATGAAATTATCACAGACCCTAGATTCTTATATTTTATTGGCACATGACTTGATAAGTAAGAGCTCACACTTGCAACTAAGAACGCTCTCTTGGGTACATTGGTGGTCCTCTTTTTGGTGCAAAGGTCTTTTAAAAATTTAGCATAGTTCGGTACTTGCTAGATCATATCTAGCAGAGGGATATTTATCTAAACTTATTTAAATACCTCTAACATTTTATCCAAATATTTCGATTACTTTTTGGACTATAGTCAATTTGGAAAAGGAGCTCTAGGAGTTGTGGATACAAGGCTGGATGTACTATCAATTTTAGGAGCTTGAATTTATAAGATAGGTTGTTCGTAAAGTTGTTCAATGGATGAGTCCTCTCTATTATCAGATGTACCTACCTTATTATCCACTTATTTCCCCGATCTTAAAGTATGAATGGCATTCACATGATTGACTTGATTTTCATGTTGGGGTCGTTGACTATTTTGGTTTCTCGGGTTGGGCTCGTGTTGGCTAGGCAGCCTACCTCATTCTCACTCATTCATGGTAGAGGCTAGTTGACCTACCTGCATTTCTAGATGGGCTATGGCCTGGGTGTTAGCATTTAAGAGTTGGCCCATGGTTTGCATGAAATTACTTAATGTAGCATTAGTGTCAGCATTGGATTTGGCTAGGACTTCCAGACTTTTCTCTAACAAACTAAGTTTCTTTTCAAGATTATTGAAGCCTGGTGGATTGTTTAACATAGGGTTGGGCCTTGTATTTGCTGGTTGAAACTAGGACCACCTACATTTGGGTTTTGCGACCATAAGAAGTTTGGATGATTCCTCCATCCTGGGTTATATGTGGGTGCATAAGGATTGTTCATTGGTTTTTGGTATGCGGCATTTACTTATGCACATCCATTCTCTATTGGATTTATTAGGAGAGGACAATCTTCAAGGATATGGTTTGGTGCACTACACCCACTGCACATGGGTGCAGACACATGATTCACACTAGCTGGTCTCTGCAGTTTTAAGGCCTCTAACCTACGTGTTGGGGTTGGAATTTTAGCCTCTATGGCTAGCGAGGTTTGAACTTGATACATTCCATCTCTTGAAGGTGTTGGTCTTTCTGGTTTCCTAGTCATTTCTCATTGTAAACTCTTTTCGCCTAAGTCTTCTAGAAATTATCAGGTCTCATTAGGTTCTTTATACATAAATTGACCTTGGCACATAGACTCTAGCATGATTTTGAAATTTGAATCTAGCCCCTCATAAACTATCTGGCATAGCCTCTAGGTCTCTATTTCATGCTGTGGACATTGGATTAAAAGGTTCTTAAAATGATCAAAATACTTCCAAAATGATTGACCAGCTAGTTGGTAGAATTGGTTAATCTCATTTCTAATTCTAGCTGTCTTATGATGAGAAAAGTATATTTTAAGGAACACTCTTACAAAGCCTTCGCAGATCATGATGGATTGATTTGGTAGGCTGTATAACCACTTTTTGGCATTATCCTTAAGGACAAAATTGACTAATCTTAGTTTGATCTCATCCTCAGAAAGTTGTTGTAATCTCATGGTTGCACAAACCTCTTCAAATTTCCTAATGAATATATATGCATCCTCTACTCTAGTAAATTTTGGAAGCATATTAATCACTTGAGGTTTAATTTCAAATTTATTTGCAGTAGGTTGAGACAACCTAATGCAAGAAGGCTGGACAGACCCAACTGGATAACACAAATCCTTAAGAATTTGGGGCTGATTGGTTTCTTCCATTTTAGGGACTTTAAGACTTGACATAGGAATCGAGTCAATGCTAACTAGTCAACCCAAAATTCTTCTCCATGAAGGAAGTGGAGAATTCACTTTATTTTATATATTTTTTATTATTTTTATTATTTTATTAATTTTTTTTGAAAGAAGAGAGAAGAGGAAGATAGATTAGTTAAGATTTTTTTTTTGAATTTTTTTTAAAAACACTTATCAAGCAATTATCTATCCTAGGATATCTTAAATCTAGACAGCTCTTAACTGTCAAAACCACCTTGGAGCCCTCCAAGTCAGAAGCTAACTAGCCAACTGATGTGGGACAGCCTAAAAAAAAAAAGGACCAAGCTTCCTTTCATTTATTAACAATAAATTACATCCGACCATGGCACATTATTTTCAGGACAGAAAGTATAGTTGCCTATACTCTGCTTAAGAGGCATGACTGATTAACACGGGACCAAAGCACGATCAATCTAAATGATGCTGATGAATGCCATTTTAGAGATCAGTAAATAACTAGCAATAATAAAATAAATAGATAGATAGCAAAAATTAAGCATGCTCATGAATAATTGTAAAAAAAAATATAAATGAAATAAAGGATAGTAAGAAATTAAGCCTGTAAGAAATCCAAAAAAAAGATAAGAAAAATCTGGATCATGATAGTTAAGAAACTACCCTGATTAGGACTCTTAATCTTTTAACCAAGCAGACCTATCGATAAAGAACTGGATTTTTACCAACATCAGATCTAAAAGAAATAAGTAAAAATCAAAGATCAGTTGAGAAGGAATGAAGGTCCTTGTCAACATTTGATTTGTAGAATAATAAATCACTCTTTCTCTCTCTGTATGATAGATGAAAATCTTTGAGGAGACAGATCTTCTTTCGACGGAATAGACTTATGTAGGTAGATGGTGAAGATGAATCGGAGTCGTAGGAACACTAAATCTCAAGAAAATGAAGGTTAAAGAGATAGAAAAAGGTAGGCCTCACACCCTCCCCTCGTGGGATAATTTTGGATCTCACACTCTCTCCCTCTTAGAGCGACCAACACAAGTGTTTGTGGGAATTATAAAGTGATTCATTCATTCATTGTCTCATTCATGTAAGATACATGGGTTTATATAGGACCCTAGGGGTCCTATTTCTTTAGGAATCCTATTCTCTTTACAAGAAAAAAATCAACCCTCCCAACAAAAAAGTAAAATATTATGTACGCTTTCCAAATACAATAATATATCATATCTATCTTTTATGGAACTATAGGGAAGAAATCAGCCTTTTAACAAAATAACTAAAAAATCAAGAACTCATAAGAAATCCTAGGAAAGAAAAGGAACTTAATGTGGGCGCTTGATGTCTGACATAACTTGGCATGAGGATGCTTGGGCATGGCATATGCTGGCGTGTGTATTTCCTCCCTAGGCGTGTGGAGGGTGGTGGCTCCAAAGTTGACATGGACCAAGCTTGCTTCTTTATGATGGTCTCTTTCAAAATAAGGCTCAATCCAAAATAAATCCAAGTATGATCCTATGGATTCAAAACTAAATGCATCAAAGGAACTAATTGATTAAATCAAAAGGACTAGAACAAAATAACTAAAGTAGAGTTATTCTGATATGGCTTCTTCAATCCAAATTGAATCTAAATTATATTGCCGACTTCTGGTGGCTCTAGTGTTCGCACCAATTCTCTTGGGATGGGAAGAACTCGACCCTGTCGAGTAGGGGTCGATTCTGCTCTAGTGACGCTCAAGTAAATCGGGATCAATATGCTGCAGCTCTTTTTGAGTGATTCAGGAATCCTTGAACTTCGGTTGACCTTGCCATCTAACTAAGTACCATTGATAGCCTCGACTCCAGGTGGAGATGATCTGCTCATCCAAAATTCTCTCAGTTTGATCATGCTTTGACATTTTGGCTGGTAGACATTCAAGAATAGGCTCTCTCTCAAAGATTGATTTAGGCTCAAATAGCTCACTAGATATCAAAGTTGGCTCTTTATAAGCGACGAGATCTACAACGTTAAAAGTAGAGCTAATCCCAAAATTAGAAGGTAAGTTCGCAACATACGCATTTGGTCCGATCTTCTTGAAAATCTTAAATGGACCTGCTCCTCGAGCATGTAACTTCTTGACGGTTTCTAATGAAAATTGTTCAGGCCTCATTCAAACCATCACATAGTCTCCTTCCGCAAACTCTTGGACACATCGATGAGAATCTGCATTCTATTTATAAATTTTATTACTAATACTAATTTTTTTACTGATCTCTTTATGTAAACTCTTGACATGCTGTGCAAATAACTCTGCAGATTCGAAAATTCTAGTTTGCATGGGTAGTGGGATAAGGTCTATTAGTTTTTTAGATTGATATCCATGAACTACTTCAAAAGGATTCATGGCAATGGACCTATTAATAGAGCTATTATATGCAAATTCAGCTCGGGACAATAAAAGATCCTAGTTATCCATATGTTCCCCAATCAAGCAATGCAATAAATTTCTAAGACTCCTATTGACTGCTTCAGTCTGACCATCTATTTGTGGATGAAAGGTAGAAGAAAATTTCAATTTTGTTCTTAGAAGGTGCCATAGGATTTTTCAAAAGTAGCTCATGAATCTAACATCCCTATCAGACACAATGGTTTTGGATAATCCATGCAATTTAACAATCTCATCAAAGAATATTTTTGCAACTTTCGAAGCGTTCGACGTTTGGCAACAAGACAAAAAATGGGCCATTTTTGAAAATCTATCTACAACCACTAGAACTGAATCATGCTTCCTAATTGTCTTAGGTAAGCCTAGAATAAAATCCATGCTAATGTCTTGCCAAGGACAGTCTAGTACAGGTAAGGGTGTATATAGGCCTGTGTTCTATTTTTTTTGCTTGGCCATGACACACGTTCTACACTGGACAACAATTCGAGCGATATCTTTTTTCAGGCTTGGCCAAAAGAATTGAACTTCTACCAACTCTATGGTTTTATTCCTACCAAAGTATCCAGCTAATCCTCCAGCGTGTAGTTTCCAAACTAGAAAATCTCTTAAAGATGTATGAGGAACACACAGCCTAGCTCCTCTAAATAAGTAACCATCCTGAAGGGTATATTCACTGTATTCTCTAGATGGTCCTTTTCGTACAATGGTAAATATGTTGCTAAAATCTGGACACTCCTCATAATCTTCTTTAATTTTATCAAAACCAACAATCTCTACACTAATAGTGGAAACAAAGTATGATGATGATTTAGAGCATCAACAGCATGATTCTCTACACTCGCACGGTGTTTCGAAACAAAAGTATAGGCTTACAAAAACTCGACCCACCAACCATGTCTATGATTCAGTTTCTTTTAAAAATTCAGAAATCAGAGGGCTTCATGATCTAAGTATAAAATAAATTCTTGCGATAGTAGGTAATGTCTCCAGTATCTTAGGACTTGGACTACCGCATAAAACTTCTTATCGTAGGTAGAATACTTTAGTTTAGAATCGTTAAGTTTCTTGCTAAAATATGCTACTAGATGACCTTCTTGACTAAGGACACCACCAATCCTAACTCCTGATGCATCGCATGCTACTTCAAAAACCTTGAAAAAATTAGGTAAACATAGGACTGGGGCATGGGTCATTTTGTCCTTAATGTTTAGGAAGGCTCTATTGGCTGCTTTAGTCCATTCAAAATCTTCCTTTCTAATATAGTCAGTGATGGGAGCGGCTATGGTGCTAAACCCTTTTATGAACCTATGATAAAATATTGCTAATCCATGAAAACTTCGCACATCATGCACACTCTTGGGTACCGACCACTAAATTATTGCTTTGATCTTTTTAGGATCGGCAGACACACCATTGAAGGTAATAATAAAATCTAAGAAGTTGACACGGTCCATCATGAAAGCACATTTCATATAGACTTTCTATTCTAAGGACTTGGCAAACTTTTTGGAGATGATCTAGATGGTCCTCCCTAGTTCGACTATAGATCAAAATGTCATCAAAGTACACGACTACAAACACTCCTATAAACAATCGTAGTACTTGGTTCATCAATCTCATAAAAGTACTAGGGGCATTAGATAACCCAAACGGCATCACCATCCACTCATATAAACCATCTTTAGTCTTAAAAGCAGTTTTCCACTCATCTCTCGATCTAATCCTTACTTGATGGTAACCACTCTTGAGATCAATCTTAGAGAAAATGGTGGCTTCGGTCATCATATCTAGCATGTCATCTAACCTAGGAATGAAAAAATGATACTTAATGATGATCTTATTAATGACACGACTATCTACGCACATCCTCCGTGCCTTTGTAGCTCAACATGCTCAGTGGGGTTCAATCTATAATGAGGCAAATTGGATAGGGTAGATCCAGGTACCAAATCAATGGCATGCAGAATGTTTCTCATTGATGGTAAGTGATCTAGAAGATCCTCAGAAAAATATCATGAAATTCACTAAGAATGCTGACTACTTCCTTAGAATGATCTATCTTAGGATCCTCATGAACTTCTCTCGCAACAATCATCGAAACTGGTGATTCTTTACTCACGATCATCTCTAATTTCTTAGCACCTATCAGATGAAGGCTTTTCTTTTTCATGTTTTCTTTTGGTCCATCGCCTATCTTTCTATTGGTAGCCTTAGGTGGGGAAGATTGATCGTGATCTTCTTACCCTTATGAGTGAAACTATAGGAGTTGGTTCGGCCATAAATTATAACATCATTGTCAAACAGCCAAGGTCGACCTAATATGATACTTTCGACTTCCATGGGTAAGACAACGCATCAAACATGATCCTGATAAGAATGGAGCTGGATGGAAACATGACATCTAAGTTTGATGGGGATAGAGGAGGAATCTATCCAAGACACTCGGTATGGACTGGGATGATCTACAAGAGCTAATCCTAATTGCTTAACCATGTCGGTGGAGATGGCATTGATACAGCTACAGCTATCAATGATCATTTTATAAATATTATCGCTAAATTTTATGAAGGTATGAAAAATAGAAGTCCTATGCCGGTCTTCACTCTTCTTAGTCTGTGTTAGAACATACCTAACGACTCCAAGCCTAAGGTCTGACTCTAGTGCAACAAAACTTAAAATTTTCTCAGTACTCTCAAACTGCTTGGCTAAGTCTGGATCAACTTCATATACTTCCTCCTCAATATTTTTTAGAGTTTTCTCTTCTAATTCTTTCATAAATAACGATCGGTTGGGACATTGTGCAGCAAAATGATCGTAACTATGACACTTAAAGCAGTGAGATCGAGAACTACTTCCCTTAGATAACTCTCTTGTAACTCTTTTTTCTTTATCATCTTTTCTCATAAAAGGATTTGTAGGTGGAGGTCCATTACTAAGAGTCTGGGTAGTATTGGATCTCGATCCAAAAGGGGTTACTCGGCTAGGTTCAAGATGATGGATGTTCGAATACCTAAAAAATCACTCAAAATCTAGGACAAGTTGATAGGCTTGTTCTAACATGGTTACCTTTCGTAAAAAGAGCTTATGCTAGATATCTTCTCGTAATCCAGTTTTAAATCTAGATAAGGTAATAATCCTATCTTCAGTTACTTCACATCTCATGAGGTACTCATCAAATCTCGTGATGCACTCTATGATTGATCTATTTTCTTAAGTAAATCTCTACCACTGATCTAAAAGTCTTTGTTGGTAGGAGGTGGGGAGGTATTTTTTTTTGACTTTCTCCTTCATTTCATCCCAGGTTTCTATCGAATCTTATCTTCTTTGGTTGAGAAGACGTTCAACACTTTTCAATAAAGTCGGACTTGCCTAACCAACTTCATCCTAGCAAACCTAACTCTTTTTGCTTCAGATATTTCATACCATCCAAAATAATGGTCCATGCTCGATTCCCAATCTAGGTACTCTCTTGGTTCTGGACAACCATCAAAACATGTAGCTTCGATCTTCACATTCCTAAGGACATGCTCATCCTGGTCGAACTGGTTATGATAGGGGCATGCTGCTATAGGTTGATCTAGGTGGAGATTCCTTCTTCTCTGTCCTATAGGTAGTTGGAGAGACTCAGATTCAGATTGTCTTTGCCTAGCTTCTTCAAGTACTGTTATTCTTTCACTCATGATTTTCATAAATTCTTTCATATCATCAAACTTCTCAGTCAGGGCATTAATGATGGCTGCTGTATTGGGATCCATGTTGGTACTAGGTGAGAAAGTAGGATGTTGATACTGTGTACCTAATCTAGTGGTCATGCAAGTTCAAGATGGAAGAATAAGATGCAGTAAAAAACAAAAAAAATGCTTGAAAGTAAATTGCAAAATTTAAATTATGAAAATTTATCTTGCAAGAATTTTGAATTATAGAATTTAAACTAAAGTCCTAACCAATCTGGCTTTGATACCAAATTGATGTGGGGTAGCCTTAAAAAAAGAAGAAAAGACCAAGTTTTCTTTCATTCATCAACAATAAATCACGTCCGATCGTGGTACATTATTTTTAGGATAGACAGTATAGTTGCCTATACTCTGCTCAGGAGGCGTGACTGATTGACACGGGACCAAAGCACGATCAATCTAAATGATGTTGATGAATACCATTTTAAAGATTAGTAAATAACTAGCAATAATAAAGTAAATAGATAGATAGCAAAAATTAAACATGCTCATGAATAATTATAAAAAGAAAAATATAAATGAAATGAAGGATAGCAAAAAATTAAGCCTGCAAGAAATTCAAAAAAAAGATAAAAAAAATCTGAATCATGATAGTTAAGAAACTACCCTGATTAGGGCTCTTAATCTTTTAACCAAGCAGATCTATTGATAAAGAACTAGGTCTTTACCAACATCGAATCTAAAAAAAATAAGTAAAAATCAAAGATCACTTGAGAAGGAATGAAGGTTCTTGTCAACATTTGATCTGTAGAATAATAGATCACTCTTTCTCTCTCTGCATGATAGATAAAAATTTTCGAGGAGACAGATCTTCTTTTGGCAGAATAGGCTTATGTAGGTAGATGGTGAAGATAAATTAGAGTCGTAGGAATACTGAATCTCAAGAAAATAAAGGTAAAGAGATAGAAAAAGATAGGCCTCACACCCTTCCCTCGTGGGGTGATTTTGGGTCTCGAACCCTCTCCCTCTCAGAGCGACCAACACAAGTATTTGTGAAAATTGTAAAGTGATTCATTCATTCATTATCTCTTTCATGAAAGATACATCGGTTTATATAGGATCCTAGGGGTCCTATTTCTTTAGGAATCCTATTCTCTTTATAAGAAAAAAATCAACCCTCCCAAAAAAAAGTAAAATATTATATATGGTTTTCAAATATAATAATATATCATATCTATCTTTTATGGAATCATAGGGAAGAAATCAGCCTTTTAACAAAATAAGTAAGAAATCAAGAACTCTTAAGAAATCCTAGGAAAGAAAAGGAACTCCATGTGGATGCTTGATGCCTGGCACAACTTGGCATGAGGATCCTTGGGCATGGCACATGCTAGCATTTATATTTTCTCCCTGGGCGTGTGGAGGGTGGTGGCTCCAAAGATGATGTGGACCAAGCTTGCTTCTTTATGATGGTCTCTTTCCAAATAAGGCTCAATCCAAAATAAATCCAAGTATGGTCTTATGGACCCAAAACTAAATGCATCAAAAGAACTAATTGATTAAATCAAAAGGACTAGAATAAAATAACTAAAGTAGAGTTATTCTGATATGGCTTCTTCAATCTAAATTAAATCTAAATTATGTTACCAACTTCTAGTGGCTCTGGTGTCCGCACCACCAACTAGCCAGGTAAGGATAAGATTGGTGGGTGTCCTTCCGTTGCTTTCCTTAAACACCAGTTAGATTGGCTAGGTAAGTGAACGAAACCAATTAAAGAACAACCTTTTATCGGGCTCGTGTCCCTGAATCCCTTTCCTAGACACAGTCAACTAGCCAATCCTGACCCAATCCAACTCTTTCAGATGCCTTATCCTAATGAGCTCAGATGTCCCTAAGGTTGACGTCTAATTGATTTTATTTAGGGTTAGGGTGAATGCAAATGAGGGAACTTGTTTATGGGCTAAGGAAGGATAATGAAATCTCAACTTTATCTTATTTAGGTTTGTGCCCTTAAAGTTGTTTAGATATGCTTATGCTCAACCAATAAGAATAAACAAGTTTAAAAAAAAAATTAATACTAAACTAAGATCAAATTAGTAAGCTAAAAGAAAAGAAACAGATTAGATTATATACCTGATTTCCAGCACTCACAATTTTCTACAAAGCAAGATAAATAGAAAAAGAATTAGAAAGGTTAGACTAAAATTAAACTAAAAGCACGAAGAACAAAAATTTAGAAAATAATTTAATATATGCTAATTCTCTGACAATGGTGCGAAAAACTTGATGTGCCTTAAATTAACTGCAAGCATACGATGTGCAAAGTAGCACGTTCGATGAGTATGGATCGATCCCATGAGGAATTGTGTTTGAATTGTGTTCAAACCTTGCTCAGGCAAACTTCAACAAAGTGTTTGGAAGTGGTTGTTTGTACTTACTACTAAATAGTAAATTAGTTATGGAGAATACTAATTTAAAGATCTAGGGCTTTTGAATCCACTAGACCAATGACTTAGTGAGCAATTCTAAGATTTCTCCTATAATATCCTTTGATCGAGGTGTAATGCATGGACAAGCATTCATCCTAATTAAAGAACTCTCCTTTGGATAATTCATCAAAATTTTCCACAAGAAAGAAGAAAAATGATTTAAAAAGATTTAGGCCTTCCACCTATTATCCTTCTTGCACCGAATCAAGCATGAACTATAAAGAGGTTCAAGTCTAATGATAATCCATCAAGTCTTTTGGCAAGAAACTTGAAGGAAGAAGAACTAAAAAGATAAAGCCAAGGAGAAATCCTAAAAATAACTTCTAATTATGGTTTAGCTTCATCACAAACCCCAGAGGATTGCTTAACTAGACATGATTTAAATTAAAACTTAAAATTATTTAAAATTAAATTCTATACTACTTGCTGGAATTTAAATTATAGAAATTAAAGATTTGCAGAAAGTAAATAAGCATGAAAGTTAAACTATCCTATATGCAGAAATTAAAAATTGCAAGAATTAAATTGTAGAAATTTAAACTATCCTATTTATTGAAAATAAAAATTGAAGAGAAAAGAACTAATTTTTATTGCTGATAAAAGTTTCTAATACAAGAAAAAGATTTTTAACTCCTAAACCATTAACATGGATTGGAGTTGAAACAAGAAAATAAAAACATAAAAACCTCTCCTAGCCAACCTTTCCTTGACTAACTCTCCTTCTCGTATGTTGGAAGGGTAGAAGAAAGTAAAAAAAAAAGGATAAAAATTTTATGGGTAGGTATTCTCGCCTATCACATGGGCCCCTACAAGAGTTATGGTGTGGAGAGAGATATATCTCTCTTGGTAGAGGCATTGAATTTTATTTATAGGTGTAGGAGGAAGGTAGATTTTTTATTTTTTCTATATGGGACTAATTAAAAGGAGAGACAACAAAAAATAGGCCATTGGATTAGGGAGATTGCTTCTCATCCATTGATGTTTAAGTCACGTTCACATTTGGATCTATATGAAAGGTTATCTTTTAATCTAGGCCCTTGATCTTTAAGTCGTGTTCACACTTGGATCCACATAAAAGATCTTCTTTAATTCTAGGCCCTTGATCAAGAGGAGGTTGCTTCTTATTCCTGCATGAGCAAGTCGCGTTCATACTTGAATAGGAGCTGCTTGCCTGGTTCACTTGAATTTGAGCCAATTTGAGTCTAATTTGAATTGAATGAGCCCAAACTCTTAATTATCTGTAAAGTATATTAGAAATCATCAAATTCTTAATAAATAAGAAGTAATTAAATTAAATTTGTATCTTTAGTGACTTAATTTGAGTGTTTATCACCTATCCTCTTCCTCTCCCTCTTCTTCATCCCTAAGGAGTTGGATGAATCAGCCTTCAAAAGGCTGATGCGTTGCTGCTATAAAGTTCGAGTCAAGTAGATCCTGTTCGTGTGATGAACGTGCTGCTGTCAAAGATCAAATCAAAGATGCACCAGAAAGATTCTAGATCTGATCTTCTAAGATCATATCTAGAAGAAGAAGACCTCTAGATCTGATCCGAGTAGATGCTGGTAAAGGTAGGCACATGCACGACTAACATCGGAATCTCGGATGCATCTGATCATCGCTGCAGAATGAATTATTCACCCAATCAGGTGATATGAGATATCACCATTCTCATTTTTTATGATTTAATTTTAGATCTATCTAATCAGATCTGAGAACTCTTAGATCTAATCATATTATGTTGAATTTATTTTTTTAAATTCCACTACAGATATGATACGATCAGGTCGTTCCTGCCGCATTGTCTAGTTTTTTCTTCTATTGGTATCAGAGCCAGGTTATGTAGTTTTAGATCTAGATTAGATTACATATTAAATTTTTTATGATATAATTATATTCTTTTTTAGATGTTACATGAGATGTAATTAGATCTGATGCATTAGATTTATTTTTAAAATTGATACATGAGATATATGCATAGCATGTGTAGTTTAGATCTATGATCGTATATGTGATATATATATATTACATCTAATTATTTTATAGCATAGTTTGATTTTTTGATTGAGGCATTCCTCTTTTCCATCCAGTCATAAGAGTAAAAAGGGTTTAGAGGCTCTCGCTTCCTATTCGATGGGATACTCTTATGGCATGTAGGGGTGCTGCACATTTATCCTGAATTAAAAAGATAAAATTTATTTTTTTATAAAACCCTAGATCCATAAATTCTAGGATCTTTTAACATGCTTTGTTTTGTGAACCCTATTGGAATTAATTAATAATTAAGTTATGAAATAAATTAGATCTAAAAATTAAGAATTTTTAGATTTAAGACACTTTCATAAAACATGGGTTTAGGTATGGGTAGCTTGATTAGATCTAGCTTAAGCGGTTGATCAAATCAATCAAGAGTTAGTTACATGGGATCAAGAGTGCTTAAATTGACTAGCCCATTAGATATAAGTTTGGTCAAGGTCTACACACAACCACCTGTGGTCGACCACTTCAAGACCTAATCCCCCTGAAAACATCTCTATGCCAGGATAGGAGAAGATCTTTTTCTCTAGTATTTACCATGCTCCATGGCTCTCTTTCTCTCTGATTTTTCTCATAGAAAAATCTCACAAAAGATCAAGAAGAAGAGGCTCTCAAAGAAACCCTAATAGAAGACCATCTTCTATTCTTCTTCTCTCATTCGGACATGAATAAATCATGTCAAAAAGAAAGCCAACGCCCTAATAACTTGGAGAACTGATCCTCCCACACCCTCTCTCCATTCTTCTCTGATTTTTCTAGTGGAAAACCTTTCGAAAAAAACAATAATAAAGAACAAAAAGATCTAGAGGAAACCCTCAAGAGAAGACCTTCTTCTCTTCCTTTGTTCTCGTCAGGACATGAACCTTTCATGTTCTAATGCGAACCTTTTCTCCTAGAATATGGGTGCCTCAAACCACCCACACCCTCTCCTTTGGAATCTCTTTCTTTTTGTGTGGAAATCCCTGGTGGTTTCTCATGCCTAAACTCCTAAAAAGGTGGTGTCACATAGGATGGGAAAGACTAGGTCAAAAGACCAAGTCAAAATAAGAAACTAGGGAGGAGTTTGGGGGGTGTCCAACTCCTGGACGCCTTCCCAATATTTTGTGCATGGAGATCAGAAAACCAACACCCAAAATATAGGAAAAAAGGGTGCACAAATTAAGAGTGGGCATGGGAAAGAATTACACAAAAGGGAGGAAGAGTTTGGCATTTCTAAAACTCTATCAAGAGGAGCTCAAATCCAAACTAATTTTCAATTTTGAACAAGTCAAATATTATTCTAAAAAATACCAAATGTGGGGTGTGGGAAATATCATATTGGCATGAGAAATTTGATGCCAATATTCAAAAATGTTGGCATGGAAAATATTCTTCTTAGGCGTATGGGAAAGTGTGAGTGTCCTAGTTTCCAACTAGGACTCCTATTTGACTAAGTCAAAATAATTTTTAACCCAATTGATCTTGAATTAAAGCAACCTAATTAAATGATGATCCTTGTCCAACTAGAAGCCTAATTAAATTATAATAAATTAAATTTAAATCCAATTTAAATCCTAAATTAATTTGGAATCAGGTGCACTCAAGTCCTAGTCTAGTAAGGAATTGTTTTCCCTTGAAATTGACTTATTCAATAAACTAATTGAACTTAACCTAATTAAGTCCAAACTAATTTTGATTAAATCTAAATCAATTAAACTTGATCTCAACCTAATTGCTCAATCAGATTGAGGCAATTAGCAATCCAATTGCTAATCAATTCTCCTACAGTACTTGCATTTGATCGATCATCAATCTCATTGATGATTTGATCATTAAACGATTCTCAATCATCGATCAACTATTTGATCAAGTAGCAATCTATTAAGTGTGCAACCCCATAGGTTTGAACCTAAGTCGATAGCATAGAAATTAATTTCTATATCAATTGAAATGACCATCTAGCAATGGTACCCGACATCCAGATAGGTCGAATATATATAAAGCAACATTCTTAGAACCCTAGCCTATGGTTACTATATAATTCATCTCTTTGACCAATAATGCTTAGGATGACATCGAGTTAGCTGTTAACACTCAAATAAGTCATATTATGTTTCAAAATTTTGCAAATCCCATAACTCTTCACGAGGATTACCCAGGCCTAGGTTTTGCTAAATTGAAATATAGCGAGATATTCGCTTCTTGAAGTTAATTAGGAGCGGTCAATCTCATCTTGACTCACACACTAACTCTACAATTACTTGACTATATCCAAAAATTTTTTGTTACTATATTAAAAATACAGATAGGTTGGCACCAAAGTATAGTGAGTTGCTTATAAGTCACCATAGTGATCTTAGGGTGGAGGGACATTATACCCATTGGCCTTAGCTGACTAATCTTTAGAGTAGAGTGCTACATTGGTCATGTTTAGTGTAGATAAACTCCTACATCCCACCTATATATCATACCAATGTCTCCATATCACTTGGTTATAAGGACAACCAATGCATATGACATATAGCAACCTACACTCGATAAGTTATCATCCTTATTAATAACTTATAATTTGATCATAAATAATTTAAGCACCATCCAATAAATACTTTTTTATTGATTGAGTGTGGTTCTAAGAACTTCACCATAGCTTAGGAGTTCATTAAAGAAAGATAGAAGTTTTATGATGAATAAACCAAATAACTATTATTATTAGATAATTTATATACTAATTTCAATCATCTACAACTTAGATGATTGACTTTAGGATACATTTTCTAATAATTTTAACATGCTTTATTTTACGAACCCTATTAGACTTAATTAAGAATTAAGTTATAAAATAAATTAGGTCTAAAAATTGAGAATTTTTAGATTTAAGATACTTTTATAAAATATGGGTTCGGGTATGGGTAGCTTGATTAGATCTAGCTTAAGTGATTGATCAAACCAATCAAGAGTTGGTTACATGGGATCAAGAGTGCTTAAATTGACTAGCCCATTAGATGTAAGTTTGGTCAAGGTCAACACACAACCACATGTGGTCGACCACTTTAAGACCTAATTTGGCTCTATAGTTCGAGCCTAGATTGTAGGCTAACCCGATAGATTCTGATTCGATAATTTGGTATCTAAAGTAAGTTTGGCAGATAGGACTAGTGGTTTTTAATTGGAAGCTACTCGACTTGGATGCATCCATGATGAGTTAATGGTACATCCCTTCTGTCAATCTCACTTACCTGGCCATTTAGGCTGATCCAGTTCTGAATTGAGGTGGCTGACGATTCAAGCTAACCCATGCCATTAGGTTAGTCATAATCATTATGACTAATTAAGGATTAAAGAGACCTAAATTGAAATCTTCTTAAGAAAATATTAAGTCATGGGTCTTCCATTATTGTAGTTATACGAGCCCTTCTTGGGGTTGACTATTCTCAGCTGGATACAGTGGTTCAGTTGCACTGGAAAGATGCAACAACATTTATTAGGCATAAGATGCTATGGATTGGAGGATGGGTTGGGCTCACTATTCTAGATATGGTGAGGGTTCCAATCATGAATCAAGTTTATGCAAATGATGGGTTTGACTTAACTAAGAAGTAGAGCAATATTCTGAATACGATGAGCTTCATGAATTAGAGATCAAGTTAGATGCACCATGTTTAGAGCAATATTGGACAAGAGTTATCTACTCATCAACTGACTCATCACCAATAACTATTAGGTAAGATGGTGAGCCAATTGGTAGGACCTGCATCCGCACTAAAAGTTCTTGATCATGGAGATTTTTGCACCTCTACCAAGAAAGTGTAGGGATCTAAAAAATAGTGGAAGCCTAAAATTTATTTAAAAATAAAATCTCTAAATAAATTAATTAAGTTAATTATGAGTCTAACTAGAAACTTTGACTTTCTATAGAAAAATATTTGCGTCAAATCTCCTAGCTAGAATTTTAGACTCCCACTAATTGATTGGACCCAATTACAAGGATTAGCTCTAAAACTTAAAAGTTATTTTGAGTTCTGAAAAGTTGATCTATGTTTCGGATAGAAACTTTCCACTCTTTTGGCCCATCCGACCATCGTTCAGCGAGCATCTCATGAGAAGTGGTTGGATGATGATAACAAAGTCAGGTGCTACGTGTTGGGCTCAATGTCTGATGAGTTGCAGTACGAACATAAATACATAAAAACTATACGTTAAATGCTGGCCCACCTACAAGAGTTGTACGGTGAGTAGAGTCATGCGGTGTGCTATCAAGTCTCGAGAAGACTCTTCAAAGTATAGATGCATGATGGGTAGTTGATCCAAGATCATTGCTTATCAATGATCAAGAATCTATAGGAGTTTAAGATTCTCGAAGTATTGATGGACAAGGATCTATAGATTGATGCGATCCTATAGTCCTTGACTGATTCATATAGGTAGTTCATTATGAACTTTCATATGAATAAGCTCTAGTGCACCATGGCTGAGTTGATGAACATGCTGATTATTGCTGAGTAGACTTTGAAGAGTTCAAAGGGCTCAGTTCTTGCTATGGAGTAGACTTCTTCCAAGAAAACATCTTTTGAAAAGAAGAAGTCTGCAAAGAAGTAAAAGATAGAGGGGAAGAAGAAGAAGGGCAAGCCGAAGAAGAAAGCCATGGAGAAAGAAAAATGTTTTCACTATAACTTCGATGGCCATTGGAAGTGGAAGTACCCTAATGGTTTCTTCTATATCCAATTGGGTGCTTAACTCTAATCTAGTACTCATTTGTGCACTTTTATGCAGGATCTTAAGGATAGCAGGAGACTGAGGAAAGGTGAGATGATCTTGCATGTCGAAAATAGAGCAAGAGATGTTGTTTTGTCCGTGGGAACCTACCCTCTTTGACTACCATCTAGGAGCGTCTTATGCTTAGGAACTATTTTTTTGTATCTGTTGCAAACAAAAATTTAATTTATATTTCATGTTTGGCACAAGAGAAGTATATAATTAGTTTCTTTAAGGATCACTATATAATTCTTTTCGAAAGAAATAAAATTGCAAGTGCTTTCTTAATTAATTATCTCTACCAATTACATGTGGATGTTTTTGTTTATAATGTCGAGCAAAACATGAATGCTATAGGATCTAAGTGAGCTAGAGATAGTGTTAATGAAAGGTACCTATGGCACCTTAGGCTAGGTTATATAGTCGAAGATAGGATTAACAAATTGGAGAAATCTTGACTAATAGATTTGTTGACTTTCGAGTCATATCCGATTGATGAATCATGCCTTCAAGATAAAATGACTAAGCTGCCCTTTATAGAACGTAGGAAAAGGACCACAGAACCACTTATTTTGGTATATACAGATGTGTGCATCCCATTTGATGTGCCAACCAAAGGCGGGTTTGTCTACTTCATTATCTTTATCGATGAATTGTCTTGATATGGGTATCTGTATATGATGCGACATAAATTGAAGCCTTTAAAAAGTTTAAAAATTCAAATATGAAGTGGAGAAACAAATCCGAAAGCCTATTAAAATTCTTCGATCAGATCGAGAAGGTGAATATCTTAGTTGAAAGTTTCTAGACTATCTCAAGGATAATGGCATAGTCTCATAATGGACTCTGCCTAGAACATCTCAGCTCAATGAGATTTTAGAATAAAAAAATTGGATCCTATTGGATATAGTCCGATCCATGATAAGCTTCACAAACCTTTTCGAGTTTCTTTGGGGATATAGTCTGCTAACTATAATATATTTATCGAATAGGTTTTCATCTAAAACCATTCCTACCACACCTATGAGATATGACATGGTAACAAGCCAAGTTTGAGTCATCTCAAAATTTAGGATTGTCCAGCCCATGTCAAGAGACAGCGGACGGATAAGTTAGAATCTAGATCCCTTAGAGCTTGATTTATTGGATATCCTAAAGTGTAGTTAGGGTATTATTTCTATCTTTCAAAAGACCATAATATGATTATGAGTCGACAAGCCATTTTTTTTGAAAAATGATATATTCAAAATGGTGGCACAAGAAGATAGATTAGGCTCGAGAAGAAAGTCTCTAAAGAGTAACGAGCCAAGAAACCTGAGGAACCCAGTCAATCTAAGCCGATCCACACACTACCTCCATTTGGTAGATCAAATAGAGTTTTCAATCCTCCTAAGAGATACTTAGATATTATATCAAAGGATGTAGAAAAAATATTTCACATAGAAAATGGGGTTCATGGTGATGATTCCAAAACCTATGACAAGGCAATATTAGATATCGACTCTAAAAAATGGCGAGAGGCAATAAAGTCAAAGATTGACTCAATGTGCTCGAACCAAGTTTGGATCTTGGTAGATCCACCTGAAGGTATTTGATATGCTCTTATCGTGAGAGCGATTAAAGATAAAAATTAACCGACTACTACTCCATAGAATATGGTGAATCGGGTCGAGTCCTCAGGGATCTAAGACAGTTGTTTAGAAAATTAAAAGAAGACTTGATTATTTTTAAGAATTGAAGAACTAATCTGATTGATAAAATAATATTTAAAAGAAATCTAATGAGTCCAATATAAAAGAGAAGCCTCAGGAGATCAAATCTTCTTGTAAAATAGATATCATATCTATTTTCTACTACATCACCGCTACTTGTGATTTTGGTTAGTATAGCTTATCTTCTTTCTAAGCATAGACTGTATCCTTAGATCACGGTTAGTCTCTTAGAGCATAAGCTATCTAACTAAATCTCACAAGAAAAAAAAAGGATCTATTCTTTTTTATACAATCTATCTCTTGTCTGAGCACGCATCGTATCCTCAAATCATGATGCATCTCTTAGAGCATAAATTATTTAAAATCTAGATCTTATAAATGAAGCAAAAGAAAATAGCATACTTTTAATTTCTAAATAAATTAAAAATTTTATTAATATAAGAAAAGAGATACATAAAATAGATGAATATTAAACCATCTATTTATAAGATTCATCTTCCCTCCTGAGAAGATGGAGTCTAGCCATGCATGGAAGGGATGCCATCCGCCATTACCATCTTCTTGCTTCTAACCCATAGGAAGAAAAGAGGAAGAAAAGAGTTTTGTGGAGGAAGAAGAAGAAAGAAAGAAAAGTGGAGACTTAAGTGGAGAGAGAGAGGAGGTGTGAAGGCTAGGGCTAGATGGAGATGGATGGAAGAATGATTTTGGTTGAAGTCTTAGGAGCTTTTTATAGATGCTAGGAGGTAGGAGGATTTATTGGTTAAGCAATATGGGACTAAAGATATGATAGTAATGGATGGATGAGATGAAGTGTGCATGAGAAATCTTTGATTTGGTGAGGACTTCTAATTGGGGCATGAAAAATAAGGTAAAAAAAGAATAGCATGTAATTTATTTCTCTCTTTGGCATTTCTTCCTTTCTTTCCACTCTGTGATCCATGATGCTAAATCAGTTTGGAATGGATCATGTGGGATCTTTGGATTAGGCTTCAATTTGGGTTAGAGCTTTATAGATACGTGCCTCAATTTTCGGCCATTTGATCAATTATTTTCGATCCAAACCCTTAAAGCAACTATCTTTCTTCTTGGCCCTTGGATCTTCAATGAATTGCTTCCTAGCCATTGATCATGACTTAACCCCTTGAGTTATTTACTCTTAGCCCATTAGATATCTTATTTTTGCTTAGTTGAGCTAATTTGAGTATGGATTAGCTTGTATGAGCCCAATCTCCTAATTATCTGCAAAAGAGATTAAGAAGCATCAAATTCAACTAATAAACATACAATGCAACAACATTTAGTATGTTTTATTATAATATATCAAGTACTTATCACACCTCCCAACTTGAACTCTGCTCGTCCTCGAGCAAAAGAAAGAATAGCTAAGTGAAAAATATTAAATTTTCTTTCTAAACCTTTTCTTGGTCTACTCATGTCTTTATCCTTGGTTTGTCTTAATCTAAGATAGGTTTATGGCCTGTACTTCTGCCCGTTCATTCTTTCTTTATTTTTTTTTTTGAAAGTGTATAGTTTGTGCAATGCCTTGGTCCTATTGGCATTCTATTCGACCCATGTAATGAATTTTAGGCCAATGACTCCCAAATCAATTGATTTTAGGGCATTAGGTGTAGAACACCCTTCAGGCTTACCAACTCGAGTCTACTAGGTTATGGGCTAAAGCAGCTGTACAGCAAAGCTTCTTTGCATTGCCCACTTTTTGATGCGAACATTATTGCTTCGGTAATGGGGTCCGATTACTCAGTGGAAGATCAATATTTAGAATTTGTTCTTTTTTTTATTTTTTTTGTTGAAAGTGTCGTAGGCATTAGGACATCCCCTTTATACCTATAAAAGATGGACTCTCCTTCAGACATTAATATCGGAGTGATTAGAAGGGTTTAGAAATCAATTCTTATTCTATACTTAACCATCTATTGAGTTTTCTTAATGTGCAGTCTCTTGACACCTTACATCTTATGTAAACTATGCATCAATTACTACAGAGATGCCTAATTCCTCTCAATTTTAAATCACAATAGGTCTATGGACACTCTCATCTTCTCAAGTTCTACGTTTTTATCCCCCACCCTCTGACTTAATCAACATTATCTTCAATGGAGTAGAAAGAGTAAGAGTGTAACAAAAAGAAAATAAATAAGAGTTGAAGAAAAGAATACACTTGGTGATAATGTGCTCCATGTTGAAGGTGATCTGGTGTGATGTTGGCTTGAAAGTCCAAAGCTTGAAGGTGGGTATCTCTATTTATTTCATAGAAGAAAATAATAATAATAATTTAAAGAAATTAGGTTGCCTCCCAATAAGCGCTAAATTTAATGTCTTTAGCCAAATGTCTTAGCCTTACCAAGGTTCATACAATATCATAGCCTCCTCTATTCTTTAGTGGCCAGCTCCAACAATGGTTTTATTCTTTGACCGTTTACTTTAAAGGTGGTATAATTATTTGGATTTTCAATTTCAATGGCTCCATGTGAAAAAATTTTCTTGACTGTGTATGGCCCAGTCCATTTCGATCTTAATTTTCCTGGAAAGAGGTGAAGCCTAGAATTATATAGGAGAACTTTTTGTCTAGGCTTAAAAAATTTTCTAATAATTGCTTGGTCATGGAATGCCTTAGTTTTTTCTTTATATATTCTAGTATTCTCATAGGCTTCATTCTTAATTTTCTCAAGTTCATTTATCTGTAATTTTCTTTGTTCTCTAGCTACATCCAAATCCATGTTCAATTTTTTGATTGCCCACATTGCCCTATGTTCGAGTTCTATAGGCAAATGACATGCCTTGCCAAATACAATCCTAAATGGTGATATACCTAAATTGGTCCTGTAAGCTGTGCGGTATGCCCAAAGTGCATCTACTAGCTTCAGTGACCAGTCTTTTCTATTTATGCTCACCATCTTTTCTAGGATCTATTTGATTTGTCGATTTGAGACCTCAACTTGCCCACTGATCTGAGGGTGATAGGGTGTGGCCAATTTGTGCGTAATGTGGTACTTCTTCATCAGTGATGCAAAGGCTCGATTGTAGAAGTGTGTTTTACGGTCACTGATGATAGCACTTGGAATACTAAAATGGGAGAGGATATGTTCCTTAAGAAATTTGACAATAGTCTTACTATCATTAGATCGACATGGCACTGCCTCTACCCACTTGGACATGTAATCCATGGCTACAAGAATATATTCATTCCCAGAAGATTTTGGAAATGGTCCCATGAAATCGATTCCCCAAACATCAAAAATTTCCACAATCAAAATTGAATTCATTGGCATCATATCTCTATTTATGATTCGGCCTACTTGGTGACACCTAACACAACTCTTGCAATAGTAATTGGCATCTTTAAATAGGTTAGGCCAATAAAATCCACTTTGGAGCACCTTGGCAACTGTCTTTTTGGCTCCAAAATGACCACCACATGCTTAGTCATGACAAAATGATAGAATACTTCTAACCTCATGGTTTGGGACATATCTTCTAATGATTTGGTCAGGACATTGTTTGAACAAGTAAGGATCATCCCAAATGAAGTATTTCACTTGGGAAAAGAATTTGTTTTTGTCCTGAGTGGTCCAGTGCATGGGGATCTCACCGGTGGCTAAGTAATTGACTATACATCGTACCATGGTTCGATCATCATGGACATAAGTTGCTCATCAAGAAAAAATTCTCTAATTGGTGGTTCGTTGGAAGGTGTATTTATTAATCAGGACAGATGATCAGCTACTAAATTTTCTATTCCTTTCTTATCCCTGATTTCTAAGTCAAATTCTTGGAGCAGTAAAATCCATCGGATTAGGCATGCCTTGGCATCCTTCTTGGCTAAGAGATGTCTAATGGCTGAGTGATCAGTGTACACAATGATATGCGACCCAACCAAATAGGCTCTAAACTTTTTAAGTGCAAAGACGATGGCCAAGAATTTCTTTTTAGTTGTTGAATAATTAAGCTATGCATCATTAAGGATTCTACTAGCATAATAGATGACTCGCGGCAGCTTATTGATTCTTTATACTAGAATGGCTCCGATAGAATGGTCAGATGCATCACATATGAGTTTGAAGGACTAAGTCCAGTCGGATGGATGAACAATTGGGGCTAAAGTTAGTTTCTTTTTTAGATGCTCAAAGGATTTGAGACCTTCAGGAATAAACTCGAACTTGACTTTCTTTGCTAAGAGATTTGTTAATGGATGGGTTATCTGGCTAAAATTCTTGATGAACCTCCTGTAGAAACCAGCATGTCCTAGAAATGAATGTACTTTCTTAACTGATTTAGGTGGTGGAAGATTAGCAATTAGCTCTATCTTGGCTTTGTCTACTTCAATGCCTTTCTTTGAGATCACATGGCCAAGAACTATGCCTTGTTTGACCATATATTGGCATCTTTTCCAATCAAGCATTAAGTGTTTTTCTTTACATCTTTTTAAGACTAGTCTTAAATGGTGTAAGCATTCGAGAAAAGTGGAGCCAAAAATGAAAAAGTCATCTATAAAAATTTTAAGAAACCGCTCGATTATGTCTGAAAAGATACTAATCATGCACCTTTGAAAAGTACATGGAGCATTACACAAACCAAAGGGCATGTGTCTATAGGCAAAAGTTCCAAATGGGCACATGAATGTAGTCTTCTCTTGGTCCTCAGGTGCTATGGAAATTTGATTGTAGCCAGAGTATCCATCCAGAAAGCAATAAAACTCATGTTCGGCTAACCTCTCTAACATCTGATCAATGAATGGTAGGGAAAAATGGTCCTTTCTTGTAGCCGCATTCAGTTTTCTATAATCAATACAGACTCTCCATCCAGTTTGAACTCTCATCGGCACAAGTTCATTTATTTTATTTTGGACCACTGTGATCCCAGACTTTTTAGGGACCACTTGGATTGGGCTAACCCATTAGCTATCCAAGATTAGGTAGATAATTCCATTGTCTAACAACTTGAGAATTTCTTTCTTTACTACCTCCTTTATAGTAGGGTTTAGCCATCTTTGGAGGTCCCTAGTTGACTTGGCATCCTCCCCTAGGTAAATTTGATGTTGAATGATTGAAGGGCTAATCCCCTTGATGTCACTTATGGTCCAACCTAATGCTTCTTGATTTCTTTAAGGACAGTCAATAATTCTTCTTCTTACATGGGGTCTAGGTCTGCTGAAATGATTACTGGCAGGGTTTCTAATAGACCTAGGTAGGCATATTTAAGGTGCTTGGGGAGTAATTTTAGCTCTAACATTGGTGCTTCATCAACTGATGGTTTCGACAGTGGTTCGACCATTAACTCAAGTGGTTCCACTGGGGGCTCCCATCTTGATTCTATCCTATGCTTGCTAATTGTAGCAACTTCATCGACCTCTTCAAATTCTTGGTCCATCAAAAGTTCAAAGTCGAACTCTTCATCGCTGAGGTCAATGGGGTCATATGCATTATCTTGAATCTAGTTCAAATTGTTTGTTTCAGTCAGATGGAAGATGTTCAAATCTATTGACATGTTGCCAAAAGAAAGTTTCAGTAATCCATTTTGGTAGTTGATTTGAGCATTAGCTATGGAAAGAAATGGTCAGCCTAGAATGATCGGGATTTGATACTTTGGATTTGATATAGGTTCAATCACTAAAATTACAAAGTCCACTAGATAGATGAAGTCACTGATTTTGATTAGCACATCCTCAACTATTCTCCTTGGAACTTTTAAGGATTGGTCTGCTAGTTGTAGGGTCATGTTCGTTGGCTTGAGTTTTCCTAACCCTAATTGCTCATATACGGAATATGGCAATATGTTAACACTTGCCCCTAAATCTAATAGAGCTTTATCGATTAAGGTTTCTCCTACAATGCATGAGATGGTGGGGGATCCTGGGTCATTGTACTTTATTGGTATGTGGTTTGACAAGTATGAACTCACACTACGTACTAGAAAGGCTCTCTTAGGTACATTGGTGGTCTATTGCTTAGTACATAGATCCTTAAGGAATTTAGCATAAGCAGGGACTTGTTGGATCATGTCTAGTAAGGGAATGTTCACCTTAACTTGCTTGAAGACCTCCAAGATCTTATCTAATTGGGCTGAGTTTTGGTTAGGCCTAAGTCTGTTAGGGAAGGGTGCTACAACCTTAGTAGTTGGTCCATTAACATCTAGTAAGGGCTCTACTATCAAATTTGGTGTTGCATCAAGTTCTGATGCCTTGGATTTTTCAAGTTGGCCCTGACCAGATAGTGGTTCAGATAGTGGATCTTCTATCTCTTCTTCTATTTTGGGTGTGTCCATATGGTTATCTATTTGTTTCTCAGATCTTAATGAATGAATGGCATTCAATTGGTTGATCTGGGGTCCTTGTTGGGGTAGTTGGTTGTTCTAGTTCTTAGGGTTAGTCTTGGATTGACTTGGTAATCTACCCTTTTCTCTTTCACTAACTATGGTGGCTAACTGACCTAGCTGCATTTCTAGATGGGCAATTGTCTGGGTATTTGCATTTTATAATTGGCCCATGGTTTGCATAAAATTATTTAGTGTAGATGTGGTTTCGAAAGTTGATTTAAGCAAGACTTCCAACCCCTTTTCTAAAGTGTTCAACCTTTTCTCTTGACCAAATCTTGGTGGGTTTGCTGGTGCTTGATTCGTCCTTAGATAAGTCTGGTTTCGGACATGACTACCTGAATTGGAACCTTATGACCATGAAAAATTTGGATAGTTTCTCCATCCTGAGTTATATGTTGGTGCATAAGGATCGTTTATAGATCTTTGATAGGCTGCATTTACTTATGCAAGCCCATCGTTGACTGTGTTCCCTAGTGAAGGACATTCTTCCAAGATGTGGTCTGGTGCACCGCATCCATTGCACATGGATGCAGATATTTGGTTTGCTTGGGGGTGTCCTTGAAGTTCTAAGGCTTCAATCCTACAGGTCAAGGTCACAATTCTAGCCTCAATAGCTTGGGATGTTTGGACTTGGTGCATCCCACCTCTTGCTGGTGTGGTTTTTCAGTTTTTCTAGTCGACTCCCATTGCAGACTCTTTTCTACAAGATCTTCCAAAAATTGCCAGGTCTCGTCGGATTCCTTATACATGAATTAGCCCTAGCACATTGATTCCAATGTTGTTCTGAAATTTGGGTCTAGACCTTCATAGACAATTTGGCACAACCTTCAAATCTCTATACCATGATGTGGACATTGACTTAGGAGGTTTTTAAAATGATCTAGGCACTTCTAGAAAGACTCTCCCCCTAGTTGGTAGAACTAGTTAATCTCATTTCTAAACTTGGTTGTCTTATGATGGGGAAAATATTTTCTTAAATACATCTTTATGAAGCTTTCCCATGTCGTGATTGACTGGTTGGATAGGCTGTATAACCATTTTTTTGCATTGTCCTTAAGTGCAAAATTGATCAGTCTAAGTTTTATAGCATCTTGTGACATTTGGTGTATTCTCATGGTTTCACAAACCTCCTCAAATTCTCTAATGAAAATGTAGGCATCCTCAATTCCGATGAATTTGGAAAGCATATTAATTATTGGAGATTTAATTTCAAAATTATCAATCATAATCTCGGAGAGTCTTATACAGGATGGTTGGGCAGAGCCCATAGGGTAGCATAGGTCTTTAAGAAATTTAGGTTCTTGGTTGGGTTCACCCATGATGGTCTCAACAAGTCTTTGACTTGAAATAGGGTTTGATTCAATTCTCACAAGTCGACCAGATTTCCTTTCCCAAGTTGCAATTTTGTAAAATTTTATTTATTTATTTATAGAAGAAGAGAGAAAAGGAAGGAGAGATAGATAAAAAATGAGTTCTAGAGATGGGTCCTAAGGTGTCCTAAATCTAGAAATGAAAGAGAAGAATGGAAAAAAAAATTAGTTAAGGTTTGGATGTTAGTTGTAATCAAGTTAGACAAGCAAGAACTCTCTACCCTATGATTAACCTAGATCTAGACAGCTCCTAACTTCCAAAACCGTCTTTGAGCACTCCAAGTCAAAAGCTGACTAACTAACTCGATCAGATAAGTGTAAGTTATGGGAGGTTCCCTGCTTGTTGCTTTTCTTAGACACCAATTAAGTTGGTCAGGTCAAACAATGAAACCAATTGAAAACCACTTACGTTAGACACCGAGCAATTAATCAATCCAAACTCCGTCCAACTCTAGAGCTTTCTTGTCCTATTGAGCTCAAAATTTCTAGGGCTAACATCTAATTAATTTTAAAATTAAGGCTTAGGTTAATGTAGAATGATGGATGTAATTTTTGGGCCAAGAAAGGATGATCAAATCCCCACCTTATCTGATTAATGGGTTAATGCCCTTAAGATTAATTATGAAAATAAGATGCAAAATGAGAGGATGTCCAATACAAGTAAGAATATTTTAAAGTTTAATTAGTTTTTCTATTTTAGTTAAGTGTTTTATGGTTTTTTTTAAAATATTATGTTATCTTTAAGCAAGAAAGACTAAGAGGTAAGTTTTAAATTAAATTAAGTAGGTGTAAAGAGATTTATAGAATCTAACTAAATAAGTAGTAAATTATGCAAAGATTAAAGGGAAACTAGGTAACCTACAAGTTAAGCAAGGACTCAAATCTACTTTAAGAGTAATAAATTAAAAGACAGAAAAATATATTTTTATATTTAGAGAATCTATTAAAAAGGAAGTAAATAAGAGGAAGGTTTAAAATAGGTAGAAAATTAACTCTATATAAAAGATAGAAAATTATTTTACTAGAAAGATAATAAAGCAATCTAAAGTAGAAAGAAGAAATACATAAATAAATAAAGATCTAGAAAGCAGTATAATATATTCTATTCTTTACTCTTTTTTTTAGACCTACAATAATAAGAAGCAAATATTAGAATTAAGAAGACAAGAGATCACAAAATAAAGTAACAAGGATTTCTTTTTTTTTTGAATCAATCATGCTAAGATCTTCGGCAACGGTGCCAAAATTTTATATGCTCTTATCGTGAGAGCGATCAAAGATAAAAATTAACTGACTATTACTCTGTAGAATAGGATGAATTGGGTCAAGTCCTCAGGGATCTAAGGTAGTTATTTAGAAAATTAAAAGAAGGCTTGGATGTTTTTAAGAATTAGAGAACTAATCTGATTGATAAAATAATATTTAAAAGAAACTTAATGAGTCCAATATAGAAGAGAAGCCTCAGGAGATCGAATTTCTTTGTAAAATAGATGTCATATCTATTTTCTGCTGCAACACCGCTACATATGATTTCGGTTAGTATAGCTTATCTCCTTTCTGAGCATGGATTGTATCCTTAGATCACGGTCAGTCTCTTGGAGCGTAAGCTATCTAACTAAATCTCACAAGTAAAAAAAAAGAGGATCTATTCTTTTTGATACAATCTATCTCTTATCTGAGCACGCATCGTATCCGCACCTCTTAGAGCATAGATTGTTCAAAATTTAAATCTTATAAATGAAGCAAAAGAAAACTGTGCACTTTTAATTTCTAAATAAATTAAAAATTTTATTAATATAAGAAAAAAGATACATAAAATAGATGAACATCAAACCATCTGCTTACAAGATTCATCTTTTCTCCTAAGATGATAGTGCCTACCCACTCATGGAAGGGATGCCATTCACCATTACCATCTTCTTGCTTCTAACCCGTAGGGAGAAAAAAGGAAGAAGAGAGTTTTGTGGAAGAAGAAGAAGAAGAAAGAAAGAAAAGTGGAGACTTAAGTGGAGAGAGAGAGGAGGTGTGAAGGCTATATAGGGCTAGATGGAGATGGATGAAAGAATGGTTTTGGTTGAAGTCTTAGGGACATTTTATAGATGCTAGGAGGTAGGAGGATTTATTGGTTAAGCAATATTGGACTAAAGATATGATAGGAATGGATGGATGAGATGAAGTGTGCATGAGAAATCTTTGATTTGGTGTGGACTTCTAATTGGGGCATGAAAAATAAGGTAAAAAGAGAATAGCATGTAATTTATTTCTCTCTTTGGCATTTCCTCCCTTCTTTCCACTCTATGATCCATGCTAAATCAGTTTGGGATGGATCATGTGGGATCTTTGGATTAGGCTCCAATTTGAGTTAGAGCTTCATAGATACGTGCCTCAATTTTCAATCCTTTGATCAATTATTTTCGATCCAAACCCTTAAAGCAACTATCTTTCTTCTTGGCCCTTGGATCTTCAATGAATTGCTTCCTAGCCATTGATCGTGACTTAACCCCTTGAGTTATTTACTCTTAGCCCATTAGATATCTAATTTTTGCTTGGTTGAGCCAATTTAAGTCTAGATTAGCTTGTATGAGCCCAATCTCCTAATTAGCTGCAAAAGAGATTAAGAAGCATCAAATTCAACTAATAAACATACAATGCAACAATATTTAGTACTTTTTATTATAATATATCAAGTACTTATCAGTATTGTACCTATTAGGTGTAAATGGATCTTCATGAGAAAGATAGGAGTAGATGGAAATGTGGAGACATTCAAAGCTAGGTTAATGGCGAAAGAGTATAGTCAGCATGAAGGCATTGACTATCAAAATACCTTCTTGCCGATGGCCATGCTAAAATCCATCTGCACATTGCTTGCAATTGCGATATATTTCGATTACAAAATATAGTAGATGGACATGAAAATGGCATTCCTAAATAGATATCTTGAGGAAGATATCTATATGGAATAACTGCTTGATTTTACATCCAGTGATGATGATCATAAGGTCTACAAGCTGCAAAGGTCCATCTGTGGACTCAAGCAGGCATCTTGGAGCTAGATGCTCATTTTAATGATATAATTAAATTATTTAGTTTCATCAAGAATGAGGAGGAACCCTATGTATTCAAAAAGATTAGTGGGAGCACCGTTGTCTTCTTGATATTGTATGTGGATGACGTCCTCTTGATTAGGAATGATATTTCAATGTTGACCTTGGTCAAGGTGTGGTTATTTAAGGAGTTTTCTATGGAAGACCTTGGAGAAGCATCATTTATTTTGGAGATTAAGGTCTATAGGGATAGGCCAAAGAGGATGCTGGGTCTCTCATAGAAGATGTACATATAGGAGATACTAAGGAGGTTTAGCATAGAGAACTCCAAGAGGAGACTTGTGCCCTTCAAACATGGCATTTATCTCTCCAAGAAGATGTGCCCCAACACATTAGAGAAGATTAAATGCATGAGCAAGATCCCTTATGCTTCGGCAATAGAGAATCTCATGTACACCATGCTATATACACAATCAGATATTGCCCATGCCATGAGTGTCACAAGTAAGTATCAGTCGAATCCAATGTATCCTTAAGTACTTGAGAAGGACTAAGGATATGTTTTCGATCTTTGGTAACGTTGAACTTTGAGTCCAAGGGTATACAGACTTAGACTTTATGTCTGACATGGATGAATGAAAGTCAATATCTAGAAGTTTGTTCCTATGCAATGGTGATGCTGTAAGCTAGAAGAGTTTCAAGCAGACGATGATAGCAGACTCTACCATGAAAGTAGAGTACATTGCTACCTCTAAAGCTGCGAAGGAGGCATTCAAGTTTAAGAAGTTCATTGTAGAGTTTGAAGTGATGCCATCAGATGTCATCCCTCTGTACTGCGACAACAATTACACCATAGCCTTAGCTAAAGAGCCAAGGTCTCACTAGAAGTCTAAGCACATCGAGCGGCGATTCCATCTCATCTGTGATTACCTTGAGAAGGGATATGTCAAGGTTAAGAGAGTCAACTCTATAGACAATGGGACTGACCCACTGATAAGTACCATAAAAATATCATTAAAAATAATAATTTATTAATTAATTTATTTTTATTTTTAAGAATTAAATATTTTTATTCATTATTTTTAATAAATATATTTCTCAATGAAAGAGCTTATTTTTATGATCGCAACAAAATAAGTTTGGAGCAAATCAAAGCTAAAATGGATCCGATATAAATTTTTTTAAAAAAAATAAAAATAAATAAATGGCTTAGCCAGCTCCATAGCTCAGCCAATGCGCATTCTCCAGTCGGCACATCCAAATGCACTTAGCCAAGCCGGTGCATCGCAAGCCAGGTGCACATTCGAAGCCAATCCGAAGCTGCTGACGTCAGCATGATGTCAGTTTTATCGTGGCTCATTGTAGACCTTTAAGCTAGGGCAAAAATATCATTTCTTGCCCATGCCATGCAATGATTGGCTTTGGTCTGCGATACACCCAATCCATGCGGTCCAAATTAATAGTTATTGCACGATTAGATGGTCCATATCTCTTGTGTTTGAAATCAAATGGCTGGGGTCGATTTTTGATTTAAAGAAGGATTCAAAAGCTTTATTGTGCACCATTTGATGGCTATGAATGCTCCTACCTTCGATTTAATGGCCAGATCTTGAAGAAAAATCCTGATTTCCTGAGGTCAAGTTCGTTCAGATCTGATTGGATCGAGAGGCATATTTCAAAAATTTTATCTTACATCCTAATTAGATTTGATATTTTTTAGATCTAATTTATGATTTGATAATTAAAAAAATTAAATTAAATCAAATCTAAATTAATTTTATCTTGATTCTGGGTAATCTGATTATCCGTTGATGATTGTGCTGAAGCCCTGAGGTTCTGGATCTAGCCATGCAAGCGCCTGGCCTCTATCGGTATCCACTCAAGCTGGATCTGAAGATCTTCTTCTTCTTTATCTTATCTCCAAAAATCAGATCTAGATCTAATTTGGAGGATCTTCGAAGCTCCTTTCGAAGATCTGTTATCGTCTGTACAGCAGTGCTGCCTTCTTTCTTTCTCATCAGCATTTTCTTGCTTGAATCGCACTAATCTAAAGGCCCAACTTCCTTGGGCATGGAGAGGAGAGAGAGGATTAGAAAGGTGGCATGGAGGAGGGAGAGGGGCAGTCTTGGGGTGTGACTAGGAGAGAAGTCTATTTAAAAAGTGGGCGCAGACAGGTCTTTATACAGATCCTGCTGCGTCATGCAATGCCACATCACCTCGGCCAATCACGTTGCTTCGTTCAATTAGATCTAAATCTGATTGATAGGATGACATCATCTGATCTAATTAGATGAAAGACCCATAGATTCATCCTAAGGTGGTGCCTAAGACTGATCAAAGTCTATAGGTGAGGGTCACCTAGTTTGAATCCAATAAGCAACCTGGAGTCCCATCCGTATGGGACTCTGTGCGTCCCTATCCATGGGCACACGCCATCCTAGGCATGCACCCCTTTCATTCTAATTTCTAGGAAAGGGACAAGCCTCTACCTACTCTCTAATAAGTGCATGACACATGGGTAGATGTCCAAGAGTCAAAGATCAATGTTTGACCAAAGTCAAAAGACAAGAATTAGCAGATGATGGAAAATGGCAGGTGTTTTCTTAAATTTATCTCATAAATTAAGACAACCCTTTTTTGACCTGGACAAACTTCTGTCAGACCAGGTAAAGATATCTGAGTGAGCACAAACTTATTTGGCTCAGTCAAGACAACTTTTAATGATAGAAAAAGGAGAATGTTAGGCTCAATCATGTGCTAGCACGATCTCCTTGAACCTAATTGAATCTAATTCAAATCAATTGAATTGGGTTAGTTCAATTGATGATATCCGAATCCAAACCCTTATTTGTGTGACCCAGTTAGGTTCAATTTTGTATGGTAATGGGATATGTCATGATCTCTATCATCGACATCATCGAAACTCCTTCCGATGGATTAGAACTCTTCTGATTCAGAAAATTAGAATGATCGATCATCTAAATCATTCTAATTGCTCCCAAAATCTACTAGTGACACATAGTAGTATATGGTGGCAACCCATCAAAACTAAAAATGAACCTCTTGGTGTAGCTACTTGTATGATTATGTTCTTCTATCTTGAGCTTCGTTCAGATTAGGGTTAAGGTGAACTCGTCAAACCCTAATTTCTATCATATGATTTAATCATTTGATTCAAGTTCGGTGTGAAGACCTTAATAGAAATTTTTTCTATTATTTCACTCTCTACCATGGCCATTTGCTTATGGACTTGATTCTCATGATCATCATAGGGCCGCTCCTCATCCATCGAGGTAGATAGACTCCATCTTGGTGCAATCCAATTCCTACAATGAACATGCTATAGCCAACATACACCTCATGATTCTGAATGGCTAGGAGACCGAGTCATGGTGTAGTCAAACTATAACACCCTCAAGATGAACTGCCGATGCACCTCAGATCAAAGAATTAGACACACCACTGCAGCTTCGAGTCAGTCATCGACAAGAAGGTAGACTTTCTTATGACTATCCGAAGTGGTCATGCTCGATGCTCTCATTCTCTAATGAGTACTTGTACTCTCACTCCAGTGTCTCTACACCATAGACTCAAGACTCATCTACTATAAAGAAGCGATTATACACTAATCTTCCGAATCAATCACCATCCTCATGATGATTCTACGGTCAGGAGTATTTTATGAGTTAATAATGAAAATTCTTGTCTTAAATTTTCAACTCTTGAAAATAAGAATTATCATTACTATTAACTCAAGGGATGTATCATAGACACTAAATACACATATGTGATAGAAAATAATCTATTTTATTATTTATAATCAAAATTATAATTTTACCCCTAGAAGTGTATTACAAGTGTCAGCTAATTTTAGCTTCTAGGGCACACATATCCAACAAACTCTCATTTGACTTAAAGCCAATTGGCTACAAATCTAGGTCCCATCTTCTCAAGATAGGCTTCGATCTTTTGCTAGCCCAACGACTTTGTAAGTGGGTCTGCCACATTGTCTGCGGGGTCGACTCTCTTGACCTCAACGTAATCCTTCTCGAGATAATCATGGATGAGGTGGTATCATTGCTCGATGTGCTTTGATTTCTAGGGAGATCTTGGCTCCTTAGCAAGAGCTATGGCATCATTGTTGTCACAGTATAGAGGAATGGCATCTGATGGCATCACTCTGATCTCTGCAGCAAACTTCTTCTACTAGAATGCCTTCTTTGCAGCTTTTGACGTAGCGATATATTCTGCTTCTATGGTGGAATCTTCTATCATTGTCTGCTTGGAACTTTTCCAACTGACAGCTCCACCATTGCATAAAAATGGACTCTTAGATGCCGACTTTCGATCATCTATATCGAACATAAAAATCCGAGTCCGTATACCCTTGGACTTGGAGTTCTCCATTACCAAAGATCAGTAACATATCCTTAGTTCTTCATAAGTACTTAAGGATACATTTCACAGAAGTCCAGTGTTCTTCACCTGGATTTGATTAATATCTATTCGTGATACTCACAGCATGGGCTATATTAGGTTGTGTACATAACATGGCATACATGAGGCTCCCTATTGCTAAAAGCATAAGGGATCTTGCTCATGCTTTCTATTTCCTCAGGTGTGCTAGGGCACATCTTTTTGGAAAGATGAATGCCATGCCTGAAGGATATTAAACCCCTCTTAGAGTTTTCCATACTAAATCTTTTTAGTACTTCCTCTATGTACATCTTCTGTGAAAGTCCTAGCATCCTGTTCGGTCTATCTCTATAGACCTTAATTTCTAGAATAAAGGATGCTTCTCCTAGGTCTTTTATGGAGAATTCTTTAGATAACCATATTTTAACTATGGTCAACATGGGAATATCATTTTCGATAAGGAGGATGTCATCCACGTACAATATGAAGAAGATAACTGCACTCCTACTAACCTTTTTTGAAGACACATGGCTCCTCCTCATTCTTGATGAAACCAAATATTTTGGTCACATCATTAAAATGAGTATTCCAGCTCCGAGATGCTTGCTTAAGTCCATATATGGATCTTTGCAGCTTGCATACCTTGTGATCATCATCACTGGATGTGAAACCTAGCGACTATTCTATATAGATATCTTCCTCAAGATATCCATTTAAGAATACCGTTTTCATGTCCATTTGCCATATTTTATAATCGAAATAGGCTGCAATAGCAAGCAATGTGCAGATGGATTTAAGCATAGCTATTGACGAAAAGATGAAATGTAGACTATTTTTCAAGAAAGATGGCATGTCGACTCACAATCACATTATGATCTTCTAAAATGTAGAAATAATATCCTAATGACACTTAAGGATATCCTATGAATCGAGCTCTAAAGGACCTAAAGTCTAACTTGTCCGCTTGTTGTCTTTTGACATGAGTCGGACAATCCTAAATTCTTAGATGACTCAGACTTGATTTCTTACCATGCCATATCTCATACGGTGTGGTAGGAATAGTTATAGAAGAAACCCTATTCAGTAAGTATATTGCAGTTAACAAATAGTATCCCCAAAGAAAATCAGGAAGGTCTGTAAAACTCATCATGGATCGGACCATATCTAATAGAGTTCGATTCCTCTGTTCTGAGACCCCGTTGAGTTGAGGTATCCCTAGTGGAGTCCATTGAGAGACTATGCCATTTTTCTTGAGATAGTCCAAAAATTTTCGACTAAGGTATTCACCTCCTCAATCTGATCGAAGA
>QRFJ01003476.1:53555-82622 GCA_006176705.1 Cocos nucifera | reverse complement strand
TGACCATTGCCACTTAGATTAAGTTCATAATGTTATGACTAAGCCAAGTCATAGTTTAATGAAGAACCTTGACATCAATTTCTCCCTAAAGAAAAGATTAGTCCGAGGTCTTCCACATTGTAGAACGTGCGGCCCTTCCGGGGTGATTGTTCTCGGTGGATACAGTGGCTCAGTTGACCGGGAAGACGCAACCATGTCTATTAGGCATTGAATGCTATGGGTTGGAGGATGAGTTGGGCTCAATATTCGGATACGGTGAGAGACCCAATGAGAAACCCCAGTCTATGCAAATGGTGGGTCTGACTTAACTAAGGAGTGGATCAAATTCCGGATACGGTGAGATTCATGAATTAGAGACCAAGTTTTGGGTGCACCATGATTAGAGAATCATTGAACAAAAGAGTTGTTCACTCATTGGCTAACCATCACCAATAACTGTTAGAGTGAGGTGATGAGTCAGTTGGTGAGACCGCACCACCACTAGAAATCAATCAATCACGGGATTTTCGCATCTCTACAGAGGGAGTGTAGGATCCGAGAAAATAGTGGGAGCTAATTGTTTAAAAAATAAAATCCCTAAACAAATTGGGTCAAGTCAAAATTACAGTTCTAACTAGAATCTTTGACTCTCTATAGGAAATGTCTGCGTCCAACCCACTGGCACGTATCCTAGACACACATAGACTGACTGGACCCAATTATAAAGATTGGCTCAGGAACTACAAAATTGTTTTGGGTCAGAGAAGTTAACACATGTTTTGGACCAGGACCCTCCCACCTTACCAGCTCGTCCATCCACTGAACAGAGAGCGTCCTGGAAAAATGGATTGACGAAGACAATAGGCCAGATACTACATGTTGGTCGATGGTCTGATGAGCTCCAGCGCCAACATGAAGATATCGTGGGACTGCTCGCCAAATGTTGGCTCACCTGCAGGAGATGTTTGGTGAACAGAGTCGGCGCAGCCAAATATCAAGTCACGAAACAACTTTTTAAGGCTAAGATGCGTTTATGGGCAGTCAGTCCAAGATCACTGTCTGACAATGATCAAGACATGGAAGAGCTTGAGAAGCTCGTGTGAAGTTGGACTTTGACTTGCAGAACGATATTATTCTGCAATCCTTGACTGATGCATATGGGCAATTCATCATGAATTACCACATGCATAAACTTCAGAATTCTCTTGGCCGATGGATGAATAGCTGGTTACCGCTGAGCTTTCTATGAAAGGTTCTAAAGGCTCAGTTCTTGCTATGGAAACGGGACTTCTTCCAAAAGAAAGTCTTATGGAAAGAGAAAGAAGTCTGTGAAAAAGCAAAAGGTAGAAGGATCAAAGAAGAAGAAGGCAGAATCGAAGAAGAAGGTCGATGGCAAAGGAAAGTGTTTCCATTGCAACAGCGACGGCCATTGGAAGCGGAACTGCCCTACTTACCTGGCCACCCTGAAGAACAAGAAGGAAGGTCCTTCTAGAGGTATGCTCATTATTCGAGCAAAACGTGAATGCCAAACGACCTAGGGATAGTCCAAACGACAGATATCTATGGCACCTGAGATTAGGTCATATAGCAGAAGATAGGATTAACAAATTGGAGAAAAATGGGCTATTGAGTCCATTGACTTTTGAGTCATATCCAACTTGTGAATCTTGTCTTCAACGCAAAATGACTAAACTCCCTTTTGTTGGACATGGGGAGAGGGCCACAGATCTCCTTGCCCTAGTACATACTGATGTGTGCGGCCCATTCGATGTGCCGGCTAGAGCAATTTTGTCTACTTCATTACCTTTTACGATGATCTGTCAGGTATGGGTATGCGTATCTTATGAGACATAAGCTGAAGCCTTTGAAAAGTCAAAAATTCAGACATGAAGTATAGAAAAAACAAACTGGAAAACCCATTTAAGCGTTCTTCGATCAGATCGAGGAGAGTGAATACCTTAGCCGGGAATTCCTAGACTATTTAAGGAAAATGGCATAGTCTCTCAATGGACTCCACCAGGAACACCTAACTCAACGGGGTTCAGAAACGGAGAAATCGACTCTATTGGATATGGTTCGATCCATGATGAGCTTCACAGACTCCCAGATTTTCTTTGGGGACAATCCATTATTACATTCAATCTATTTACTGAATAGGGTTCCTCTAAAACCATTCCTACCACACCGTATGAGATATGGCACGTAAGAAACCAAGTCTGAGTCATTCTCAGAATTGGGGTTGTCCGGTTATGTCAAAAGACAACAAGTGGACAGTTAGAGTTTAGGTCCTTTATAGCTCGATTCATAGGATATCCTAAGAGTCATTAGGATACTATATTCTACTCTTCCAGAAGACCATAATGTGATGTGAAGTCGACATGCCATATTTCTTGAAAAATGTTATTCAAGATAGTGGCATTGGAAAGGCAGATTAAGCTTGTGAGAAAGTTCACCAAGCAAAAGACGTAAGGACAAGTGGAACCAAATCAGGTTTCGAAGCAATAAGAAACTACTCCTCACCTCGTCAGATGGAAGAGTTTTCCCCATCCCCTGAAAGCTCTAGGTATTATTTTCAGAGGACTATAGAGGAAATGTTCCATCATAGGTAATGTGCTCATGGTGATGATCAAAACCTCAACGAAGGCGATATAGATATCGCTGTCGAGAAATGGTTGAGGCAATGGAAGTCAGAGATCAGACTCGATGCACTCAAAACAAGTCATGGAACTTGGTAGATCCACCAGGAGAGTATAAGTACCTATTTGGGTGTAAATGGATCTTCAAGAGAACAGATTGGCATGCAGATGGGTAATGTTGGAGACATTTAAGCTAGACTGGTTGGCCAAAAGAGGTTAGTCAAAGCGTGAAGGCATTGGGGCACTTATCAGGGATACCTGTTTCTCCAGGGTAAGCTTGCTTAAAATCCATCTCTGCTCGGATTATTGACCACCTCAGATCAGAACTGTGTCAACAGATATGGCCAGGTAAGTGAGACCGGTGGAAGGAATATGCCGTTAACTCGCACAAGAACGCATTCAGGTCGAGTAGCTTCCAATTAAAAACCAGTCGGTCGTCTGTGCCAAACTTACCTTAGACACCAAATTGTTGAGTCAGAACCAATTGGGTTAGCCTATAATCCAGACTCTAACCTCTGAGCCTAATTAGGTCTTGCTTGATCGTGACTCGATCTTGACCCAGACTTAATCCTATTAGGCTGGTCAATTTAAGCATTGTTGATCCCATCTAACCAACTCTTGATTCGGTTTGATCAACCACTTAGACCTAATTGAGCTACCCAAGCCCGAACCCAGTATTATGAATATGTCTTAGATCTGAAATTCTCAATTTTAGACCTAATTGATATTCCATAAACTTAATTCTTAATTAAGTTGGGTTCATAAACAAAATATGCACAATAAATCCTAGGGTTTCAGGATCTAGGGTTTTGCAGAAAGTAAGTTCTGGGTTTCTGATTAAGGACGAACACGCAGCACCCCTACACATCATAAGAACACCCCATCGAATGGGAAGAGAGGGCCTTTAAACCCTTCTTCGTTCTTATGACCGGACGGCCAAGAGGAACGCCTTAATCAGGAACATGTAAATCTACAAAACAGTTATAGATCTATATCATATATCTCATATACAAATTTAGATCTAATCAAGGCATATTTTGCATACATCTCATGTATCATAATCATGCATGTTTTCAGATCTAAATTATCATATAATAATCTAAAAAATTAGATTTAAATTGATCTAATCAAAATAAATTCTAATCTAGATAATTATGTAGAACTATTCTACAACTAGTCTAGTCATGCATCTATCATATCTCATATGATATTTAAAATTAAATAATTTTTATTTGCTGTTTATCAGATGTTATTATAACACTTATAATATCAGAAAACAGTAAATAAGAAGATCTAAAATATGATTTAATCATATTAAATCAAAGACATGCAAAACTATTCTATAGAACTATTCTATTCTAGAACTAGTCATGCATATCTTCATGTTCTTAGATCCAAATCATTTAATTTTAATTTTTCTGATTTCAGATCTGATCACATCTCATGTGACATCTGAAATCACATTATTTTTAATTAAAATAAAATTAAAATCAGATCTAAACAATTTTAGAACCATGGCTCTGATACCAGTTGAAGGGAAATCCTGATTTCCCGGTCCAGGTTCGTCCAGATCTGATTAGATCAAGAGATATATTTCAAAAATTTTTCTCTTGATCTCAATCAGATCTTGATATGTTTCAGATCTGATTCTTATTATTTTAATAAATAAAATAAAATAAGATAAATTAAATCAAATTTAATTTACCTGATTTGGGTAATCCTATTACCCTGTAGATGATCCTGATTGCAGCGGAAGGTTCTGGATCTTAGCCACGCAAGCGCCTGGCCTCTACCGGTATCCACTCGGGTTGGATCTGGAGAATCCTCTTCTTCTCTATCACACCTCCAAAAATCAGATCTGGATCTGATCTGGAGGATCTTCAAAACTCTTTTGAAGATCTGCAGTCGTCCTTTTGCAGCAGCGCAGCCTTCTTGCTTTTGATCGCCTTTCCTTGATCTGAATCGCACCAAACTAAGTCCAAAACACTTTTGGACGTGGAGAGCAAGGGGAGAAGAGAGTATGGCGTGGAGAAGGAGGGGAGAGGCAGCCTTGGGGACGTGGGAAATCTCTATTGAATTCTCTTAGGAATTAGGGTTGGGCGCAGGGTCTTATTTATAGACCTCTTGTGATCCAACTCCTCTTCCTCTCAACCAATCACAACCCTTTGTGAAATCAGATCTAAATCTGATTGGTTGGAATAGAGACCCCTGGATTCCTCCTTAGAGGGCGCCTAAGACCAGTCAAACTGGATTCTTAGTAGAACTCTGATTGGAATCCAAAAGGGAGGTGGAGTCCTTGTCCAACAAGGACTCCTAGGCGCCTCCTACTTGGGCTCACGCCACCCTTGGCGTGCGCCCTTCTCCTTGCCAGGTTCTGGCAGGGGGACAAGCCCCCACCAGCTCTCCAATAGGTGCATGACATGTGGTCAAAAGTCAAAGGGTCAATGGTCAACGTTTGACCAGTCAAAGGTAGACTTTTGACCAAAGTCAAAGAACAAGAAATGGCAGGTGACCAAAAATGGCAGGTAATGTCTTACAAATAAGACAACCTATTCTGACTTGGACAACCTCCAGTCAGACCATATGAAGACCTCTGATTGAGCACAAACTCCTTTGGCTCAGTCAGGACAACTTATTTATGATAGTAAAAGAAGAACGTTAGGTTCAATCGAGTGCTAGCACGATTTCCTTGAACCTAATTGAATCTCATTCAGATCAATTGAACTAGATCAGTTCAATTGATGATCACCAGATTCAAACCCTTGTTTGTGTGACCCAGTTAGGTTCAGTTCTGTATGGTAATGGGATATGTCATGATCTCTATCATAGACATCATCGAAACTCCTTTCGATGGATCAGAACTCTTCTGATTCGAACAGCTAGAATGATCGATCATCTAAATCATTCTAATTGCTCCCAAAATCCACCAGTGACACCTAGCAGTATATGGTGGCAACCCATCAGAGCTGAATGCGAACCTCTTGGTGCAGCTACCTGTGTGATTAAGTTCTTCTATCTTGAGCCCCGATCAGATTAGGGTTAAGGTGAACTCGTCAAACCCTAGTCTCTGTCATATGATGTAATCATTCGATTCGAGTCCAATGTGAAAATCTAAATAGAAACTCTTTCTATTATTTCACTCTACCATGGCCATGGATTTCTGGATTTGATTCTCATGATCATCATAGGGCTGCTCCTCTACCACCGAGGTAGATAGATCCCATCTTGATGCAATCCAGTTCCTACAATGAACATGTCACAGCCAACATACACCTCAGGGTTCCATATGGCTAGGAGACCGAGTAATGGTGTAGTCAAACTATAACACCCTCAAGGTGAACTGCCGATGCATCTCAGGTCAAAGAACCAGACACACTACTGCAGCATCGAGTCAGTCATTGACGAGAAGGTAGACTCCCTAATGACTACTCGAGGTGGTCACGCTCAGTGCCCTCGTTCTCTAACGAGTACCTGTACTCTCGCTCCGGTGTCTCCACACCGTAGACTCAAGACTCATCTACTAAAGAGAAGCGATCGTACACCAACCTTCCGGATCAATCACCATCCTCGTGATGATCCTATGGTCGGGAGCTGTTTATGAGTTAATAATGATTATTCATGTCTTAAATTTTCAACTCTTGAAAATATGAATTATCATTACCATTAACTCAAAGGATGTATCACAGACACTAAATACACATGTGTGATAGAAAATAACCCATTTCATTAATTATAGTCAAAATTACAATTTTGCCCCTAGAAGTGTATTACAAGTGTCAGCCAATTCTGGCTTCTAGGGCACATATATCTAACAATAGTGTTGGCTTACGCCCTATCCATATCTCATATGGAATTTTAACTACAAACTTACTTGAAATCCTATTTAATAGTTAACAAGCCGATTCGAGTGGATATCCTTAGAAGGATATCGACAAGCTGGCAAATTCCATCATGGATCGGACCATGTCTAATAGAGTTTGATTCCTCCTTTCAGACACACCATTATGCTGTGGTGTTCCAGGAGAAGTCCATTGGAAGAGAATCTCATTCTCTCCTAGATATGTGAGAAGCTCATCAGAAAGATATTCTCCTCCTCGGTCAGATCGAAGAGTTTTAATACTCTTTCCATTTTATTTTTCTACTTTACTTCAAAATCATTTGAACATTTCAAAAGAATTCGACTTATGTTTTATCAGATAGATACATCCATATCTAGATAAATCATTGGTGAAAGTGATGAAGTAGACATATCCATCTCTAGCACTTGTACTCATTGGTCCATATACATCAGTATGTACTAGACCTAAGAGCTCATTGGCTCTCTCACCTTTCCCAGTAAAAGGTGTCTTGGTCATTTTACCAAGAAGACAGGACTCACAGGTTGGAAGTGATTCACAATCACTAATTTCGAGAATTTTTTCTTGAGTCAACCTATTTATCCTATTCTTATTTATATGACCTAGTCTACAGTGCCATAAGTAGATATCTGATACACTATCTAATCTAGGATGCTTGCTAATAGAATCAACTACATTAACAGGTTATGATAATATTTATACACCATTGTTCAATTGTCCATAGAAAGTAGTAACACCATTCACAATAACATTACAAACTCATTTTTTTATTAAAATTTTATAATTATTCATAATCAAAAGGCCTATAGAAATGATATTTAAAAAGAAACTAGGATAGAAATGATAATCACTAAGAACAACAGTATGAGATTCAAATACAAGTTTCAAAATTTCTAAAGCTAGAACTGGAACTGATCTTCCATCTCCAATGTTCAAAAATCTCTCATCTTGTTTGAATCTTCTACAGACTTGCAACCCCTGCAATAAATTGCAAATATGGTAAGGGCTACCGATATCCAATACTCAGTTAGTAATATTACAAATAAAAAAATTGCAAGAAGTTATCATATAAATATCTTGCCCAACAATAGCTTGCTTCTTTCTCTGCCTGTTTGGATCCAGGAAGGCAATGTACTGTGGATAGTTCCTCTTCCAGTGCCTCAACTTCTTGCAAAAGAAGCATTCAGCTTGACTCTTATCGGACTTGATCTTCTTGGTCTAGCCCTGCACTGATATCCCAGCCTAAACTTGCACCTTCTTTATTTTCTTCTTTTTGTTCTTCTTTCATTTTTTGAAGGGTCGAGAACTAGAAGATGAACCTCTCACTATGTTCACCGACTTTTTATGGAGCTAGCATCCTTCTAAAAATTCTGAAGTAACCCCAGTATGCCATGGTAGTTTACTTCAGGCTTTGTCATTCTATAATGAGTAAGGAAAGGGACATAGGACTTTAGCAGTGAGTTCAGTATTGCATATTTCTCAAGTTATTCATGCAAGAAAAAGTCGAGATTGCTCAAGCGCTCTGTCAGCTCGATCATGTATAGTACATGATCAGTGACAGAGGTTCCTTCTAAAAATTCTGAAGTAACCCCAGTATGCCATGGTAGTTTACTTCAGGCTTTGTCATTCTATAATGAGTAAGGAAAGGGACATAGGACTTTAGCAGTGAGTTCAGTATTGCATATTTCTCAAGTTATTCATGCAAGAAAAAGTCAAGATTGCTCAAGCGCTCTGTCAGCTCGATCATGTATAGTACATGATCAGTGACAGAGGTTCCATCCTGCATCTGGCATTGAAGATGGCGCAACTAGTCTTATGTCTCTCAACATCATCGTGTGTACCAAAAAAATCCTCCAACACTTGGAGCATTTGATTTAGCTGAGCTATCTCAAACCTATGACTGAACTCGTCGCTCATCGCAGCCAGCATAATGCAGCGTACCATGGTTCGATCACTAAGCCACTTTTGATAAGCGTCTCTGACTGTTCCACGTGCAATGGCAGTTGGCTCCTTAGGTACAGGATCCGCCAGCACATATAGGATCCGTTCATGCTCTAGGACAATCTTCAATTTTTGGTATCAGCTATCGAAGTTGAATCCCATGAACTTATCATTATCTAGCAATGATCAGAGCGATGGGAAGTGACCATGTCTCCAAAAAGAAAAACCAAAACCTAATTAGTAATTGATTCATTAAACCTAAAGATTTGGACTTTAATCAAAAGGTTTCTCCCACTATTTTATTCGAATTGGTAGCCTCTACCTCCAATTCGAGGAATTACCCTAATTTCTTAGTGGGTACTAGAATCCACATAGACTGCACATGAGCCCAACTTTGGTTGGCCAACCTATGTACATCTAAGGGTAGGATCATAACCAATTATTTTTTCAAATAATTTTTAGTAATTAAATTTTGCCCCAGCCCTTGATCAGTTGGCTTTGGCCTTCTCAAAAAAGGATCCAGTTAGGTCCAACCATTAAGATGAGCATACTTAGCCCATCTAACCAATGAATGATCAGGCCCAACTTTGGTTGGCCTACCTGACCACCATTTAGAAGAATGTATCAAAGAGATCATATAATGAATGATAATTCCATCAACCGATAAGCATCAGGCCTTTGGGCCTCCAATGATTATCCAACTGATGGATCCATTATCATCCACTTTAATGAGAGGCTATGATCCATTTATCATATAACTATTTCATTTTAGGGACCTAATAATTTTAAAGAATTTATTTATAGAAGTGAGTAGGTCAGATTAACCAGCTTGTCATGATCATTCCACTAGCTTTACCAAGTTAGCTTAAGAGAGACCACTAACAGGCTAGTCTAGGAGCATCTAAATCAGTCACACTAATTTATCTAGCTGACATGGGTTAGCTAAAATAGTCAAGTGATTCAATCAAAACATAATCTCACCAAAAGGTCAGGTAAGTTCGATTGATGAGAGGGTTTGCCAAAGCTTACCTTAGACACCATCAAAAATGGCTAGGTAAGCGGGCTGCCAATTAAAAACCATCGATTTGATTTATCTTAGATACCAATTGGTTTAATTAGTTTTAATTAGATCAACCTAACAGTTTGTGCTAGACCACGTAGCTAAGAATCAAGTCCATCTTGGGTCTTGTTAAAGACATTGACTTGACCAACTACAACTATTGTAATTAATCTAGAGAATCCTTGATCTAATCTAAGACAAAAATTGATTAGATTTAGTCAATTCTCTAATTAAGTCCATTCTTTAATCTAACCCTAGGTCTAATTCAATTAATGGACCTAATCCCCACTAATCCATTTAACCCAATGTGTTATGATTTGTGTCTTAGGATCTTCAATTCACAATCCTAGATCCTAATCAATCAACTTCTTAATTCTAAATTAAGTTTTAGACTGAGGGTTGGGGTTCGACTTTTTAAAAATAATTTTTATATTTATAAAATATTTTTACAACATGGTTCTATCAACCAAGTTGCATGTTTGATTCATAATCAATATGCAAGTAAAATAAACATAAAACTACTTTAGATCTAATCTAAACAAGTGCATGTAATTAAAACAGTTTCAATAATAATCAATTATAAATCTCCCTAGATCAAATCTAACATATTTATGATGATTAAAATCAGATTAAATTATTTTTAATTAGATCATAAATATTTTTAAATCTAATCTAAAATTTTATGATCAATATTTTAGATCAGCACGTACTAGGACAACCTATTCATTGTAAGGGGTAAACCTTACAGCAAGACAACCTTATGGCAGTCCGTGCAATCTAAAATATTTTATTTTTAGATCTCAAACTATTTTAAATCTATTAAATCATAAATAAAATTGATTAAATCTAATAAATTTATGATTAGAGTCAGATCATCACGAACTAGGACAATCTTTTCACTATAAGGGGTAAACCTTACAGTAGGACAACCTTATGGCAGTTCATGAGATCTAAATTTTTTTAATTTTAAATTTAATAATTAGATTATAAATTAGATCTAATCTAAAAAATAATCTTAACATGCATAAAAATCATGTAATAAGAACCTAAGCTTTGATACCAATTGAAGGAACCAGATCTAGGGTTTCATGGGTAGATCTTGAAACTTTTTCAAGATCATGCTATGGAAGACTTAAATAAATCAAATATTTATTTAAACAAACATGTAAACACCTAGATCTCAGATCTATTATATGATCAAGGCATCATATTAAATTAAAAATTAAAATCAAACAAGAAAGAAAAGGTTGATCAAATCAACCTAGATCTACACTACATCAAATTTAGGTATGAAGTTAAGAGATTAGATTTATTACCTGAGCAAGTTAGATGTTCTAACTTGTTGATCCAAGCTTGAGGATGAAATCATGAGCTGCACGTACATCCGACCTCTAAAAGTCATCCATATGAGCCCACGAATACGATCAGAGATCCTGATGCAGGAAATCAGCACAGTATACTAGCACTGTGCTGATCTCTCTTCGATGGTTGATCCGATGCTTCCTTATTTGAAACTTGGATACTCCAAAATACTAGAAGAAAAGAGAAAGTTTTGTGATACTGAGATACCTCTCAAAAGCTCACAAAAAGGGAGGAAGAGATCTGGAACAAAAATCCTAGAAGAAGATCCTCTTCTTCTTCTTTCTTTTTCTAGACACCTTGATTTGTGATTTCAATATCTTTATGACCCAATTGAATTTCTCTTTTCTTTATCTACACCAATGAGTCCTCTCAAGTTTCTATAATCCACAAAAATTTTAGCTAAGAATTCCCTTTAAATAAAGAGATACACAGAGTCCAAGTTAGATAAAAAAACTAGACTAGGAAGGACCAAATAAGGAAAGTTGTTGGGGCGCCCAATTGTTGGGCAGCCCCATCATTTTTTCATCCATGGACCAGCAAGGGGGGCACAAAAAAATGTCCTCTTTTACCATAAAAATCAAAGAAAATAAGGAAGAATGGGTCAGCACACTTATGGGAAGAGTTTTGGTTGACAAGGATTCTATCTCATAGAATCCTTAAGCAAAACTAATTCTCCTTTTGACTTGGTCTTCCAACAAACTTTCATATGAGAAAAAGAAAGAGAGAAGGAAGGTGTGATAAACCTTGGGCATAGAGATTATTCATGTAAAAATATAGAGAGAAAAGGATGGGGCGTGAGGATTCGTGGCGCAAGAAATAGGGAGTTCTAGTCACACTAGGATTCCTATTTTGACTTAGTCAAACAAGATCTTTTAACCAAATAAAAATAAGAGTAAACCAACCTAATTAAATAAAACCCTAATTTATTTAAAAACTTAATTAAATTAGATTTAATTTTCTAATCAAATTAGAAAATTGGGTTGATTCGAGTCCTAGTTAGACTAGGACTAGTTCTTTCTTGCACTTGACTTATCCAATAAGCCAATTAGACTTGATCTAATTAAGTACAAATCAAATTTAATTAAACTATATTCAATTAGACTTAATTTCAGCCCTCTGATTTAATCAAATTAAGTTAATTAACAATCAAATTACTAATTAATCCTCCTGCAATACTTGCACTAGGTTAAACACCAATCGTATTGATTGTTTAACCCTAAAATGATTCTAAATTGCTGATCAACCATCCGATCGAAATGTGAACTCTAATGTGTGTAACATCATAGGTCCGAACCTAAGCTAGTAGCATAGAAATAAATTTTTGTACTAATCGAGGTGACCATTTAGCAATGATACCCGACGATCAGATAGATCGAAAGGTGTAGAACACCATCCTTAGAACCCATGCGAATATAGTTTCCATATAATTCATCCTCTTGATCATAATGCTCGTAGGATACCTCAGAGTTCAATTGTCAACTTTGATCAAGTTGTCCATATTGTATTTCAAAATATCAAATCCATTTGATGGATTATCCTGGCCAAGGTTTTGCTATATTGAAATATAGTGATACAGTCTTCTCCAACTCTTAGAGTAATCAATTCCATCTTGATCACACTTCGACTTTACAAGTACTTGACTGTGCCTAGAAGCCTTCCATTGCTGAATTAAAAATTTAGTTAGTCCGATAACAAAGCACAATGAGTTGCTCGCAAGTCACTGAGGTGATCTCAGATCTAAGGGATACTTATACCTATATCCCATCAGAGACATTCTTGACAATAGAATGCTCTGGAGTTGGTCATGTTCAATGACGATGTACTCATACATCTCATCTGTATGCCATACCAGTGTCTCCACAATCTTGGTTAAGAGGACAACCAACCTATATGGCATATAGTGATCTATGCTCGATAGACATTATCGTCCTAATTAATAGCCTATCATTTGGTCGTGAATAAATTTACGGACTAATCGATAAATTCTCTCTTTACTAAAATTAAATAGTATTAAGAACTTCATCACAATAATAGAGTTCATTAGAAGATGTAAATTTATGATGAAGAAAAATGTCAAAATATTTTTTTATTAATTAATAAATTAATTATAATATCTCAACCGTAAATAGGTTGACGATTAGCTTTGAGACATAATTTTCAACATTGACATGGGTGAGCCCAAATCACCAAGTGATCTAATCAAAATCTAATTCACCAAGATGGCCAGGTAAGTGAGATCAGTGTATAGGATATGTCATTAACTCGTCAAAGATCGAAGTAGTGCGAGTAGCTCCAAATTAAAAATTACTGATCAGACTGCCAAACTTACCTTAGATACCATCCGGTTCATTAGGTTCAACTTGACCAATCTAGTAATTTTGGGTTTGACCATATTGCCAGGAATCAAGTCCATCTTGGTTCTCATTAAAGACATGGACTTGACCAACTACAACTATTGTAATTGTTCTAGAGAATCCTTGACCTAATCTAAGACAACTATTGATTAGATTTAGTCAATTCTCTAATTAAGTCCATTCTTTAATCTAACCTTAGGTCTAATCTAATTAATGGACCTAATTTTCACTAACCCATTAACCCAATGTGTTATGATTTATGTCTTAGGATCTTCAATTCAGAATCCTAGCTCCTAATCAATCAATTCTTAATTCTTAATTAAGTTTCAGGCTAAGGATTAGGGTTCGACATTTTAAAAATAATTTTTATGTTTGTAAAAGATTTTTGCAAAATGGTTCTATCAACCAATTGCATATTTGATTCATAATCAATATCCACATATAACAAACATGAAAACTATTTTAGATATAATCTAAACATGCTCATAAAATTGAAACTATTTTAGTTCTAATTAATCATAAATCATCTTAGATCAAGTCTAACATATTTATGATAATAAAAATTAGATTAGAACTCTTTTAATCAGATCATAAAAATTTTTAGATCTAATCTAAAATTTTATGATCAGGATTTTAGATCTGCATACACTAGGACAACCTTTTCACTGTAAGCGGTAAACCTTATAGTAGGACAACCTTACAGTGCGTGCAATCTAAAATTTTATTTTTAGATTTAATCATCAGATTATAACTTAGATCTAATCTAAAAATATAATCTAATCATGCATAAATAATGTAATAAAAGAACCTTGCTCTGATACCAATTGAAAAGAACCGATCTAGGGTTCTAGGGTTAGCTTTTGAAACCTTTTTAAAAATTACAATGGAAGAGGTGAATTAATCATATTAAATTTTGAATAATATAACATAAAATCCTAGATATGGGATCCTATTACATGATTAAGGCATACTATTAAATTAGAAAATAAAATATCAAAAGAACTACATATTAATCATATCAACGATAAACTACTCTAGATCAGATCTAGACATGTAATAGGAAGATTAGATCACCCTTACCTTCGAATCTCGAGTTCCTTAACTCACTGATCCAGGCTTGAGATGGTTGCTCTAAGTTGTACATGTGTTCAGTCTCTACGAGTTGTCCACACGAGCCCTCGATTGCAGATCTGAAGTTCGATGCCCAAAAATCAGCACAATATGCTAGTACTATGCTGATCCTTCTGCAACAATCGATCTGCATCTTCTTTCCTTCAAGATTGAACTTTCTAACTTTCTAAAGTTGAGGAAGATGATTCGTGATACTAATACACCTCTCAAATACTCACAAAGATGGAGAAATAGGAGTGGAAGAAAAACCTAGAAGAAGACCCTCTTCTTCTTCTTTCTTCTCTCACCAAAGCACCTTGATTGGTGTGCTTACAAAATCCCATGCCCTAGGCTTATTCTCAAATTTCTCATACCCCAAATGACCTCTCTCAAATGTGTAATCCATGAAAGAATTAGATCAAAATTTATTTTATATAAGGAGATATAGAGGAATCTTTGACTAGATCAAATACCTAGTCAAGGGTTATCCAAATAGGGCTAGACTTGGGGCGCCCAACTTTTGGGCACCCTCTCCTTTATTTTTTGCATGGACTTTAGGGAATATTGCATGGAAAGGCCCTTAAAAGTCATAAAAATTTGAAAGGAAAAATAGGGATGTAGGCAACACAAAATAAGGAGTTTTGGTTTCTCAAACCTCTATCTCATAGAGTTTAAATCAACTCAAACTCTTCTTTTGACCTGATCATAATATCTAAACACCATATTTGAGATAAAGAGAGCAAGGGGGAATGCATGAACATCTAGAGAGAAATATTTTCATGAAAAAATCCAACAAAAATGGCATGGGGGGCGTTGGGGCTAAGGTGGCGCATGGAGATTGGAGTCCTAGTCTCACTAGGACTCCTAGTTTAACTTGGTCCAACTTGATCCTTAAGCCAAATTAAATAAGGATTTAATTAACCAAATTAGATTAGGTCTTAGTCCAACTAATAATCTAATTAAATCAAATTAAATTTAATTTAATTTTAATTTAATTTTTTAATCAAATTAAAAATTGTGTTGATACAAGTCCTAATTGAACTAGGACTAGTTCTTCCTTGCAATTTGCTCATCCAATAAACCAATTGAACTTAATCCAATCAAGCCCAAACTAAATTTAATTAAATTATATTTAATTAGACTTAATCTCAACCCTCTGACTTAATAAAATTAAATCAATTAGCAATCAAATTGCTAATCGATCCTCCTACAATACTTGCACTAGATCAAACATTAATCATATTGAATGTTTAACCCTAGAACGATTCTTAATAATCGATCAACCATCCGATCAGATTGAGAACTCTTATGTGTGTGATCCCATAGGTCCAAATCTAAGCTGGTAGCATAAAAATAAATTTTTATATCAATCGAAGTAATCATCTAACAATAATACCCGACGGTTGGATAGGTCGAATGTATAGAACAACATCCTTAGAATCCATGTGGATATAGTTTTTTGTATAATTCATCTTCCTAACCAAAATGCTTGTAGGACACCTCAGAGTTTAACTATGAACTTCGATAAGGTTGTCCACATTGTATTTCAAAATATCAAATCCATCTGATGGATTACTTTAGCTTAGGTTTTGCTATATTGAAATACAGTGATATATTTTTCTCCAACTCTTGAAGTGGTCAATTCCATCTTGACCATATTTTGACTTTGCAAGTACTTGACTATGCTCAGAAGCTTTTTCTTACTAAATTAAAAATTTAATTAGTCTGGTACCAAAGCACAGTGAGTTGCTTGCAAGTCATTGAGGTGATCTCAGGTCTAAGGGATACTTATACCTATATCCCATCAGAGACATTCTCGATAATAAAATGCTCTGAAGTTGGTCACGTTCAATGATGATGTATCCATACATGTCACCCGTATGCCATACCAGTATCTCTATACTTCTTGGTTAAGTGGACAACTAAGCTATATAGCATACAGTGACCTATGCTCGATAGACACTATCATCCTAATTAAAGCCTATCATTTGGTCGTGAGCAGATTTAAGGACTAATCGATAAATCCTCTCTTTATTAAAGCTAAATAGCCCTAAGAACTTCATGACAATAATGGAGTTCATTAGAAAATGAATACTTTATGATAAAAAAATACCAAAAATATATTTTATTTATTGATGAATCAATTATAGATACAATGTAGCTCAACCATCAACAGGTTGATGATTGACTTTAGAACATATTTTTCAACACTTCCATCCATCGAGCCTGCCATCATTGAACCTATTGAATCTGCTGCTTACTACTATTTATTTTTTAACCAACTTAAAATTTAATTGTGAATACGAGTGTTAGATATATGTGCCCTAGAAGCCAGAATTGGCTGACACTTGTAATACACTTCTAGGGGCAAAATTATAATTTTGACTATAAATAATAAAATAGATTATTTTCTATCACATAAGTGTATTTAGTGAATGTGATACATCCTTTGAGTTAATGGTAATGATAATTCATATTTTCAAGAGTTGAAAATTTAAGACATGAATAATCATTATTAACTCATAAATTGCTCCCGACCATAGGATCATCACGAGGATGGTGATTGATCCGGAAGGTTGGTGTACAATCGCTTCTCTTTAGTAGATGAGTCTTGAGTCTACGGTGTGGAGACACCGGAGCGAGAGTACAGGTACTCGTTAGAGAACGAGGGCACTGAGCGTGACCACCTCGAGTAGTCATTAGGGAGTCTACCTTCTCGTCAATGACTGACTCGATGCTGCAGTAGTGTGTCTGGTTCTTTGACCTGAGATGCATCGGCAGTTCACCTTGAGGGTGTTATAGTTTGACTACACCATTACTCGGTCTCCTAGCCATATGGAACCCTGAGGTGTATGTTGGCTATAGCATGTTCATTGTAGGAACTGGATTGCATCAAGATGGAATCTATCTACCTCGGTGGTAGAGGAGCAGCCCTATGATGATCATGAGAATCAAGTCCAGAAAGCCCATGGCCATGGTAGAGTGAAATAATAGAAAGAGTTTCTATTTAGATTTTCACATTGGACTCGAATCGAATGATTACATCATATGACAGAGACTAGGGTTTGACGAGTTTCACCTTAACCCTAATCTGATCGGGGCTCAAGATAGAAGAACTTAATCACACAGGTAGCTGCACCAAGAGGTTCGCATTCAGCTCTGATGGGTTGCCACCATATACTGCTAGGTGTCACTGGTGGATTTTGGGAGCAATTAGAATGATTTAGATGATCGATCATTCTAGCTGTTCGAATCAGAAGAGTTCTGATCCATCGAAAGGAGTTTCGATGATGTCGATGATAGAGATCATGACATATCCCATTACCATACAGAACTGAACCTAACTGGGTCACACAAACAAGGGTTTGAATCTGGTGATCATCAATTGAACTGATCTAGTTCAATTGATCTGAATGAGATTCAATTAGGTTCAAGGAAATCGTGCTAGCACTCGATTGAACCTAACGTTCTTCTTTTGCTATCATAAATAAGTTGTCCTGTCTGAGCCAAAGGAGTTTGTGCTCAATCAGAGGCCTTCATATGGTCTGACTGGAGGTTGTCCAAGTCAGAAAAGGTTGTCTTATTTGTAAGACATTTACCTGCCATTTTTGGTCACCTGCCATTTCTTGTTCTTTGACTTTGGTCAAAAGTCTACCTTTGACTGGTCAAACGTTGACCATTGACCCTTTGACTTTTGACCACATGTCATGCACCTATTGGAGAGCTGGTGGGGGCCTGTCCCCCTGCCAGAACCTGGCAAGGAGAAGGGCGCACGCCAAGGGTGGCGTGAGCCCAAGTTTGGAGGGCGCCTAGGAGTCCTTGTTGGACAAGGACTCCACCTCTCCTTTTGGATTCCAATTAGAGTTCTCCCTAAGAACCAACTTTGACTGGTCTTAGGCACCCTCTAAGGAGGAATCCAGGGGACTCTATTCCCACCAATCAGATTTAGATCTGATTTCACAAAGGGTTGTGATTGGTTGGGAAGGAAGAGGAGCTGGATCACAGTCAGTCTATAAATAAGACCCTATCTGCGCCCAACTTTTAATAATGAATTGAGATCAAAGTTCCCCATGCCCCAAGGCTGCCTCTCCCTCCTTCTCCATGCCAAACCATCTCCCTCTTCCCTTGCTCTCCACGTCCAAAAGGAGTTTTGGACCTTTGGTTGGTGCGATTCAGATCAAAGAAAGGCGATCAAAAGCAAGAAGGCTGCACTGCTGCAAAGGACGACTGCAGATCTTCAAAAGGAGTTTTGAAGATCCTCCAGATCAGATCCAGATCTAATTTTTGGAGGTGTGATAGAGAAGAAGAGGATCTCCAGATCCAACCCTGAGTGGATACCGGTAGAGGCCAGGCGCTTGCGTGGCTAGATCCAGAACCTTCCGCTGCAAACAGGATCATCAACAGGGTAATAGGATTACCCAAATCAGGTAAATTAAATTTGATTTAATTTATTTTATTTTTTTTTATTTATTAAAATAATAAGAATTCAGATCTAAAACATATCAAGATCTGATTGGGATCAAGAGAAAAATTTTTGAAATATATCTCTTGATCTGATCAGATCTGAACGAACCTGGACCGGGAAATCAGGATTTTCCTTCAACTGGTATCAGAGCCATGGTTCTAAAATTTTTAGATTAATTTTAGATCTGATTTTAATTTAATTAATTAAGTGATTTTCAGATGTCACATGAGATGTGATCAGATCTAAAATCTGAAATCAGAAAAAATTAAAATTAAATAATTTGGATCTAAGATTAGAAGATATGCATGACTAGTTCTAGAATAGAATAGTTCTATAGAATAGTTCTTGCATGTTTTTGATTTAATCTGATTAAATCATATTTTAGATCTTTTTATTTACTATTTTTTGATATTATAAGTGTTATAATAACATCTAAAAAATAGCAAATAAAAATTATTTAATTTTTGAATATCATATGAGATATGATTGATGCATGTCTAGACTAGTTGTAGAATAGTTCTACATAATTGTCTAGATTAGAATTTATTTTGATTAGATCAATTTAAATCTAATTTTTTAGATTATTATGAGATAATTTAGATCTGAAAATATGCATGATTTGATACATGAGATGTATGCAAAATATGCCATGATTAGATCTACTTTATATATGAGATATATGATATAGATCTGATATTGTTTTGTAGTATTGAATGTTCCTGATTAAGGCGTTCCTCTTGGCCGTCCGGTCATAAGAACGAAGAAGGGTTTAAAGGCCCTCTCTTCCCATTCGATGGGGTGTTCTTATGATGTGTAGGGGTGCTGCGTGTTCGTCCTTAATCAGAAACCCAAAACTTACTTTCTGCAAAACCCTAGATCCTGAAACCCTAGGATTTATTGTGCATATTTTGTTTATGAACCCTACTTAATTAAGAATTAAGTTTATGGAATATTAATTAGGTCTAAAATTGAGAATTTCAGATCTAAGACATATTCATAATACTGGGTTCGGGCTTGGGTAGCTCAATTAGGTCTAAGCGGTTGATCAAACCGAATCAAGAGTTGGTTAGATGGGATCAACAATGCTTAAATTGACCAGCCTAATAGGATTAAGTCTGGGTCAAGATCGAGTCACGATCAAGCAAGACCTAATTAGGCTCAGAGGTTAGAGTCTGGATTGTAGGCTAACCCAATTGGTTCTGACTCAACAATTTGGTGTCTAAGGTAAGTTTGGCATAGACGACCGACTGGTTTTTAATTGGAAGCTACTCGACCTGAATGCATTCTTGTACGAGTTAATGGCATATTCCTTCCACCGGTCTCACTTACCTGGCCATATCTGTTGACACAGTTCTGATCTGAGGTGGTCAATAATCCGAGCTAACCCATGCCACTAGGTTAGTCATAATTGTTATGACTAAGCCAAGTCTAGTTTAATGAGACCTGAATCAATTCTCCCTAAGAAAAGATTAAGTCTGAGGTCTTCCACCATTGTAGATGTGCGGGCCCTTCCCGGGGTTGATTGTTCTCGGCTGGATACAGTGGCTCAGTTGCACCGGGAAGATGCAACCATGTCTATTAGGCATTGGATGCTATGGGCTGGAGGATGAGTTGGGCTCAATATTTCGGATACGGTGAGAGACTCAATTAGGAACCCAGTCTATGCAAATGGTGGGTCTGACTTAACTAAGGAGTGGATCAATATTCCGGATACGGTGAGATTCATGAATTAGAGACCAAGTTTGGGTGCACCATGATTAGAGAATCATTGAACAAGAGTTGTTCACTCATTGGCTAACCCATCACCAATAACTGTTAGGTGAGGTGATGAGTCAGTTGGTGAGACCGCACCACCCACTAGAAATCATTAATCGTGGAGATTTTCGCATCTCTACAGAGGGAGTGTAGGGATCCGAGAAAATAGTGGGAGCTAATTTGTTTAAAAATAAAATCCCTAAACAAATTGGTCAAGTCAAAATTACAGTATCTAACTAGAATCTTTGACTCTCTACAGGAAAATGTCTGCGTCCAACCCATTGGCACGTATCCTGGACACACATAGACTGACTGGACCCAATTATAAAGATTGGCTCAGGAACTACAAAATTATTTTGGGTTCCGAGAAGTTAACCCATGTTTTGGACCAGGACCCTCCCACCTTACCAGCCCGTCCATCTGTTGAACAGAGAGCGTCTCTGGAAAAATGGATTGACGAAGATAATAAGGCCAGATATTACATGTTGGGCTCGATGTCTGATGAGCTCCAGCGCCAACATGAAGATATCGGGACTGCTCGCCAAATGTTGGCTCACCTGCAGGAGATGTTTGGTGAACAGAGTCGCGCAGCCAAATATCAAGTCACAAAATGACTTTTTAAGGCTAAGATGCGTGATGGGCAGTCAGTCCAAGATCACTGTCTGACAATGATCAAGGACATGGAAGAGCTTGAGAAGCTCGGTGTGAAGTTGGACTTGGACCTGCAGAACGATATTATTCTGCAATCCTTGACTGATGCATATGGGCAATTCATCATGAATTACCACATGCATAAACTTCAAGAATTCCTTGGCCGAGTTAATGAATATGCTGGTTACCGCTGAGCTTTCTATGAAAGGTTCTAAAGGCTCAGTTCTTGCTATGGAACGGACTTCTTCCAAAAGAAAGTCTTATGGAAAGAAAAAGAAGTCTGTGAAAAAGCAAAAGGTGGAAGGATCAAAGAAGAAGAAGGCAGAAGCCGAAGAAAAAGGCCGATGGTCAAAGGAAAGTGTTTCCATTGCAACAGCGACGGCCATTGGAAGCGGAACTGCCCTACTTACCTGGCCACCCTGAAGAACAAGAAGGAAGGTCCTTCTGGAGGTATGCTCGTTATTGAGTCTAACCTTACGGTTTCTTCTGCATCCAGTTGGGTGCTTGACTCTGGTTCTAGTGCTCATCTGTGCACTTCTATGCAGGGTCTTGAGGATAGCAGGAGGCTGAGGGATGGAGACATGATCCTACGCATCGGTAATGGAGCAAGAGTTGCTGCAGTAGCCGTGGGAACATACCCTCTTCGATTACCATCTGGTTTAGACTTAGTTTTAAAAGACTGTTATTTATGTGCCTGCAGCTAGCAGGAATTTGATTTCTGTTTCATGCTTAGCACAAGAAGGTTATATGATCACCTTCTTTAAGGACCATTGTAACATTCTTTATGAAAGAAATAAAATTGCAAATGGTTTCCTTATTAATGGTCTTTATCAGCTACATATTGATGTACCTGTTCTAACTATCGAGCAAAACGTGAATGCCAAACGACCTAGGGATAGTCCAAACGACAGATATCTATGGCACCTGAGATTAGGTCATATAGCAGAAGATAGGATCAACAAATTGGAGAAAAATGGGCTATTGAGTCCATTGACTTTCGAGTCATATCCAACTTGTGAATCTTGTCTTCAAGGCAAAATGACTAAACTCCCTTTTGTTGGACATGGGGAGAGGGCCACAGATCTCCTTGCCCTAGTACATACTGATGTGTGCGGCCCATTTGATGTGCCGGCTAGAGGCAATTTTGTCTACTTCATTACCTTTACCGATGATCTGTCTAGGTATGGGTATGTGTATCTTATGAGACACAAGTCTGAAGCCTTTTGAAAAGTTCAAAGAATTCAGACATGAAGTAGAAAAACAAACTGGAAAACCCATTAAGGTTCTTCGATCAGATCGAGGAGGTGAATACCTTAGCCGGGAATTCCTAGACTATCTCAAGGAAAATGGCATAGTCTCTCAATGGACTCCACCAGGAACACCTCAACTCAACGGGGTTTCAGAACGGAGAAATCGGACTCTATTGGATATGGTTCGATCCATGATGAGCTTCACAGACCTCCCTGATTTTCTTTGGGGACACTCATTGTTAACTTCAATCTATTTACTGAATAGGGTTCCCTCTAAAACCGTTCCTACCACACCGTATGAGATATGGCACGGTAAGAAACCAAGTCTGAGTCATCTCAGAATTTGGGGTTGTCCGGCTCATGTCAAAAGACAACAAGCGGACAAGTTAGAGTTTAGGTCCTTTAGAGCTCGATTCATAGGATATCCTAAAGAGTCATTAGGATACTATTTCTACATTCCAGAAGACCACAATGTGATTGTGAGTCGACATGCCATCTTTCTTGAAAAATAGTTTATTCAAGATAGCGGCATTGGAAAAGCAGATCAAGCTTGATGAGAAAGTCTCACAAGCAGAACGAGCTAAGGACCAAGTGGAACCAAATCAGGTTGAGCCAATAAGAACACTACCTCCTCCACCTCGTAGATCGGAAAGAGTTTCCCGTCCCCCTGAAAGATACTTAGGTATTGTTTCAGAGGATGTAGAGGAAATGTTCCTCGTAGGTAATGGTGCTCATGGTGATGATCCCAAAACCTACAACGAGGCGATATCAGATATCGACTCCGAGAAATGGCTAGAGGCAATGCAGTCAGAAATTGACTCGATGCACTCAAACCAAGTCTGGACCTTGGTAGATCCACCAGAAGGTATAGTACCTATTGGGTGTAAATGGATCTTCAAGAGAAAGATTGGTGCAGATGGGAATGTGGAGACATTCAAGGCTAGACTAGTGGCAAAAGGTTATAGTCAACGCGAAGGCATTGACTATCAGGATACCTTTTCCCCAGTAGCTATGCTAAAATCCATCCGCACATTGCTTGCCTGTTGCAGCCTATTTCGATTATGAAATATGGCAAATGGACGTGAAAACGGCATTCCTTAAATGGATATCTTGAGGAAGATATCTATATGGAACAGCCGCTAGGTTTCACATCCAGTGATACTGATCACAAGGTTTGCAAGCTGCAAAGGTCCATATATGGACTTAAGCAAGCATCTCGGAGCTGGAACACTCGTTTCAATGATGTGATCAAAAAGTTTGGTTTCATCAAAAATGAAGAGGAACCATGTGTTTTCAAAAGGGTCAGTGGGAGCGCTGTTGTCTTCCTCGTATTGTACGTGGATGACATCCTCCTTATTGGGAATGATATTCCAAATCCTGATTTCCCGGTCCAGGTTCGTCCAGATCTGATTAGATCAAGAGATATATTTCAAAAATTTTCTCTTGATCTCAATCAGATCTTGATATGTTTCAGATCTGATTCTTATTATTTTAATAAATAAAATAAAATAAGATAAATTAAATCAAATTTAATTTACCTGATTTGGGTAATCCTATTACCCTGTAGATGATCCTGATTGCAGCGGAAGGTTCTGGATCTTAGCCACGCAAGCGCCTGGCCTCTACCGGTATCCACTCGGGTTGGATCTGGAGATCCTCTTCTTCTCTATCACACCTCCAAAAATCAGATCTGGATCTGATCTGGAGGATCTTCAAAACTCTTTTGAAGATCTGCAGTCGTCCTTTTGCAGCAGCGCAGCCTTCTTGCTTTTGATCGCCTTTTCTTGATCTGAATCGCACCAACCAAAGTCCAAAACACCTTTTGGACGTGGAGAGCAAGGGGAGAAGAGACTATGGCATGGAGAAGGAGGGGAGAGGCAGCCTTGGGGCGTATCTAATTTCATTGGAATTAGGGTTGGGCGCAGGGTCTTATTTATAGACCTCTTGTGATCCAACTCCTCTTCCTCTCAACCAATCACAACCCTTTGTGAAATCAGATCTAAATCTGATTGGTTGGAATAGAGACCCCTGGATTCCTCCTTAGAGGGTGCCTAAGACCAGTCAAACTGGATTCTTAGTAGAACTCTGATTGGAATCCAAAAGGGAGGTGGAGTCCTTGTCCAACAAGGACTCCTAGGCGCCTCCTACTTGGGCTCACGCCACCCTTGGCGTGCGCCCTTCTCCTTGCCAGGTTCTGGCAGGGGGACAGGCCCCCACCAGCTCTCCAATAGGTGCATGACATGTGGTCAAAAGTCAAAGGGTCAATGGTCAACGTTTGACCAGTCAAAGGTAGACTTTTGACCAAAGTCAAAGAACAAGAAATGGCAGGTGACCAAAAATGGCAGGTAATGTCTTACAAATAAGACAACCTATTCTGACTTGGACAACCTCCAGTCAGACCATATGAAGGCCTCTGATTGAGCACAAACTCCTTTGGCTCAGTCAGGACAACTTATTTATGATAGTAAAAGAAGAACGTTAGGTTCAATCGAGTGCTAGCACGATTTCCTTGAACCTAATTGAATCTCATTCAGATCAATTGAACTAGATCAGTTCAATTGATGATCACCAGATTCAAACCCTTGTTTGTGTGACCCAGTTAGGTTCAGTTCTGTATGGTAATGGGATATGTCATGATCTCTATCATAGACATCATCGAAACTCCTTTCGATGGATCAGAACTCTTCTGATTCGAACAGCTAGAATGATCGATCATCTAAATCATTCTAATTGCTCCCAAAATCCACCAGTGACACCTAGCAGTATATGGTGGCAACCCATCAGAGCTGAATGCGAACCTCTTGGTGCAGCTACCTGTGTGATTAAGTTCTTCTATCTTGAGCCCCGATCAGATTAGGGTTAAGGTGAACTCGTCAAACCCTAGTCTCTGTCATATGATGTAATCATTCGATTCGAGTCCAATGTGAAAATCTAAATAGAAACTCTTTCTATTATTTCACTCTGCCATGGCCATGGGCTTCTGGACTTGATTCTCATGATCATCATAGGGCTGCTCCTCTACCACCGAGGTAGATAGATTCCCATCTTGATGCAATCCAGTTCCTACAATGAACATGTCATAGCCAACATACACCTCAGGGTTCCATATGGCTAGGAGACCGAGTAATGGTGTAGTCAAACTATAACACCCTCAAGGTGAACTGCCGATGCATCTCAGGTCAAAGAACCAGACACACTACTGCAGCATCGAGTCAGTCATTGACGAGAAGGTAGACTTCCTAATGACTACTCGAGGTGGTCACGCTCAGTGCCCTCGTTCTCTAACGAGTACCTGTACTCTCGCTCCGGTGTCTCCACACCGTAGACTCAAGACTCATCTACTAAAGAGAAGCGATTCGTACACCAACCTTCCGGATCAATCACCATCCTCGTGATGATCCTATGGTCGGGAGCTGTTTATGAGTTAATAATGATTATTCATGTCTTAAATTTTCAACTCTTGAAAATATGAATTATCATTACCATTAACTCAAAGGATGTATCACAGACACTAAATACACATATGTGATAGAAAATAACCCATTTTATTAATTATAGTCAAAATTATAATTTTGCCCCTAGAAGTGTATTACAAGTGTCAGCCAATTCTGGCTTCTAGGGCACATATATCTAACAATCTCCCACTTGTCCTAAAGCCAATTGGCTACAAGTCTAAGTCCCATCTTCTCAAGGTGGGCTTCGATCTTCTGCTGGCCCAACGGCTTTGTAAGTGGGTCTGCCACATTATCTGCGGAGTTGACTCTCTTGACCTCAACGTAACCTTTCTCAAGGTAATCGCGGATGAGATGATATCGCCGCTCAATGTGCTTGGACTTCTGGTGAGACCTCGGCTCCTTAGCAAGGGCTATGGCGCCATTGTTGTCGCAGTAAAGAGGAATGGCATCTGATGGCATTACTCCAATTTCTGCAGCAAACTTCTTGTACCAGAATGCTTCCTTTGCAGCCTCTGATGCAGCTATATATTCTGCTTCCATGGTGGAATCTGCTATCACAGTTTGCTTGGAACTCTTCCAGCTGACAGCTCCACCATTGCACACAAACAGACTTCCAGATGTCGACTTTCGATCATCTATATCGGACATGAAAGTCCGAGTCTGTGTATCCCTGAACTTGGAGTTCTCCATTACCAAAGACCAACATCATATCCTTAGTTCTTCTCAAGTACTTAAGGATACATTTCACAGAAGTCCAGTGTTCTTCACCTGGATTTGACTGATATCTGCTTGTGACACTCACAGCATGGGCTATATCAGGTCGTGTACATAGCATGGCATACATGAGGCTCCCTATTGCAGAAGCATAAGGGATCTTGCTCATGCGTTCTATTTCCTCAGGTGTGCTGGGGCACATCTTCTTGGAAAGATGAATACCATGTCTGAAGGGTATTAATCCCCTCTTAGAGTTTTCCATACTAAACCTCTTTAGTACTTCCTCTATGTACATCTTCTGTGAAAGTCCTAGCATCCTATTCGGTCTATCCCTATAGACCTTAATTCCTAGAATAAAGGATGCTTCACCTAGGTCTTTCATGGAGAATTCCTTGGACAACCACATCTTGACTGATGTCAACATGGGAATATCATTCCCAATAAGGAGGATGTCATCCACGTACAATACGAGGAAGACAACAGCGCTCCCACTGACCCTTTTGAAAACACATGGTTCCTCTTCATTTTTGATGAAACCAAACTTTTTGATCACATCATTGAAACGAGTGTTCCAGCTCCGAGATGCTTGCTTAAGTCCATATATGGACCTTTGCAGCTTGCAAACCTTGTGATCAGTATCACTGGATGTGAAACCTAGCGGCTGTTCCATATAGATATCTTCCTCAAGATATCCATTTAGGAATGCCGTTTTCACGTCCATTTGCCATATTTCATAATCGAAATAGGCTGCAACAGCAAGCAATGTGCGGATGGATTTTAGCATAGCTACCGGGGAAAAGGTATCCTGATAGTCAATGCCTTCGCGTTGACTATAACCTTTTGCCACCAGTCTAGCCTTGAATGTCTCCACATTCCCATCTGCACCAATCTTTCTCTTGAAGATCCATTTACACCCAATAGGTACTATACCTTCTGGTGGATCTACCAAGGTCCAGACTTGGTTTGAGTGCATCGAGTCAATTTCTGACTTCATTGCCTCAAGCCATTTCTCGGAGTCGATATCTGATATCGCCTCGTTGTAGGTTTTGGGATCATCACCATGAGCACCATTACCTATGAGGAACATTTCCTCTACATCCTCTGAAATAATACCTAAGTATCTTTCAGGGGGACGGGAAACTCTTTCCGATCTACGAGGTGGAGGAGGTAGTGTTCTTATTGGCTCAACCTGATTTGGTTCCACTTGGTCCTTAGCTCGTTCTGCTTGTGAGACTTTCTCATCAAGCTTAATCTGCTTTCCAATGCCACTATCTTGAATAAACTATTTTTCAAGAAATATGGCATGTCGACTCACAATCACATTGTGGTCTTCTGGAATGTAGAAATAGTATCCTAATGACTCTTTAGGATATCCTATGAATCGAGCTCTAAAGGACCTAAACTCTAACTTGTCCGCTTGTTGTCTTTTGACATGAGCCGGACAACCCCAAATTCTGAGATGACTCAGACTTGGTTTCTTACCGTGCCATATCTCATACGGTGTGGTAGGAACGGTTTTAGAGGGAACCCTATTCAGTAAATAGATTGAAGTTAATAATGAATGTCCCCAAAGAAAATCAGGGAGGTCTGTGAAGCTCATCATGGATCGAACCATATCCAATAGAGTCCGATTTCTCCGTTCTGAAACCCCGTTGAGTTGAGGTGTTCCTGGTGGAGTCCATTGAGAGACTATGCCATTTTCCTTAAGATAGTCTAGGAATTCCCGGCTAAGGTATTCACCTCCTCGATCTGATCGAAGAACCTTAATGGGTTTTCCAGTTTGTTTTTCTACTTCATGTCTGAATTCTTTGAACTTTTCAAAAGCTTCAGACTTGTGTCTCATAAGATACACATACCCATACCTAGACAGATCATCGGTAAAGGTAATGAAGTAGACAAAATTGCCTCTAGCCGGCACATCAAATGGGCCGCACACATCAGTATGTACTAGGGCAAGGAGATCTGTGGCCCTCTCCCCATGTCCAACAAAAGGGAGTTTAGTCATTTTGCCTTGAAGACAAGATTCACAAGTTGGATATGACTCAAAAGTCAATGGACTCAATAGCCCATTTTTCTCCAATTTGTTAATCCTATCTTCTGCTATATGACCTAATCTCAGGTGCCATAGATATCTGTCGTTTGGACTATCCCTAGGTCGTTTGGCATTCACGTTTTGCTCGATAGTTAAGAACAGGTACATCAATATGTAGCTGATAAAGACCATTAATAAGGAAACCATTTGCAATTTTATTTCTTTCATAAAGAATGTTACAATGGTCCTTAAAGAAGGTGATCATATAACCTTCTTGTGCTAAGCATGAAACAGAAATCAAATTCCTGCTAGCTGCAGGCACAATAATAACAGTCTTTTAAAACTAAGTCTAAACCAGATGGTAATCGCAGAGGGTATGTTCCCACGGCTACTGCAGCAACTCTTGCTCCATTACCGATGCGTAGGATCATGTCTCCATCCCTCAG
>QRFJ01003476.1:29878-52555 GCA_006176705.1 Cocos nucifera | reverse complement strand
AAAAATTAAACATGCACATGAATAAATACATAAAGAAATATGAATGGAATGAAAGATAGCAAGAAATTAAGTCTGCAAGAAAATCCAAAAAGAAAAGAAGAATCTAGATCATGATAGTTAAAAAACTATATTGATTATGGATCTTAATCTTTTAACCAAGCAGATCTATCAATAAAGAACTGAATCTTTACCAACATCAAATCTGAAAAAAAATAAGCAAATATCAAAGATAAGTTGAGAAGGAATGAAGATCCTTGTCAACATTTGATCTATAGAATAATAGACCACTCTTCCTCTCTCAGCATGATAAATGAAAATCTTGGAGGAGATAGATCTTCTCTTAGTGGAATAGGCTTATGTAGGTAGATGATAAAGACGATTTGGGGTTGTGAAAATACTAGATCTCAAGTAGATGAAGGATAAAGGGATAGAAAGAAAGTGGGCCTCACATCCTCCTCTTGTGGGGCAATTTTGGATCTTACACCCTTTCCCTCTCAGAGTGATTGACACAAATATTTGTGGGTAAAATCATTCATGCATTCATTGTCTCACCCATGAAAGATACATGGATTTATATAGGATCCTAGGGGTCCTATTTCTTTAGGAATCTTCTTCTTTTTACAAGAAAGAAATCAACCCTCCCAATAGAAAAGTAAAACATTATGTCTGGTTTCCAAATACAATAATATATCATATCTATCTTTTATGGAATTATGAAAAAAATTAGTCTTCTAACAAAATAAGTAGAAAATCAAGAACTTTTAAGAAATCCTAGGAAAGAAAAGAAACTCCATGTGGGTGCTAGATGCTTGGCATAACATGGCATGAGGATCCTTGGGCATGGTACATGCTGGCATGTGTATTTTCTTCCTGGGTGTGTGGAGAGTAGTGGCTCCAAAGATGACATGGTCTAAGCTTGCTTCTTTATGATGGTCTCTTTCCGAATAAGACTTTAATCTAATATAAACTCAAGTATGGTCCTATGGATCCAAAACTAAATGCATCAAAAAAACTAATTGACTAAATCGAAAGAATTAGAGCCAAATAACTAAAGTAGATTTAATCTGATGTGGCTTCTTCAATCCAAATTGAATCTAAATTATGTCATCAGCTTCTGGTGACTCTAGTGTCCGCACCAATTCTCTCAAGATGGGAAGAACTCGATCCTATCAAGAGGGCGTCAATTCCACTCTAGTGATGCTCGAGCAAATCAGGATCAATATGCTGTAGCTCTTCTTAAATGATCCAGGTATCTTTGGACTCTAGTCAACCTTGCCATCTAACTAAGCACCGCTGATAGCCTCGACTCTGGGTGGAGATGATCTACTCATCTAAAATTCTCTCAATCTGATAATGCTTTGACATTTTGGCTGGTGGACACTCGAGAACAAGCTCTCTCTCAAAGGTTGGTTCAAGCTCAAATAGCTTACTAGGAATCCAACTTGGCTCTTTATAGACGACGAGATCTACAACGTTAAAAGTAGAGCTAATCCCAAAATCAGAAGCTAAGTCCATAACATATGCATTCGGTTCGATCTTATTTAAAATATTAGATGGAACTGCTCCTTGAGTATGTAACTTCTTGACAGATCCTGGTGAAAATCATTCAGGCCTCATTCGAACCATCACATAGTCTTTTTTCGTAAACTCTTGGGCATGTCGATGAGAATCTGCATTCTATTTATATACTTTATTAATAATACTAAATTTTTTACTAATCTCTTTATGTAAACTCTTGATATATTATGCAAATGACTCTACCAATTTAGAAATTCTAGCATGCATGGGCAGTGGGATGAGGTCTATTGATTTTCTAGGTTGATATGCACGAACTACTTCGAAAGGACTCATGCCAATAGACCTATTAACAGAACTATTATATGCAAATTTGGCTTGGGACAATAAAAGATTCTAGTTATCCATATGCTCCTCAATCAAGCAATGCAACAAATTTTTAAGACTCCTATTGACCATTTTGGTCAGACCATCTATTTGTAGGTGAAAGATGGAAAAAAAATTTTAATTTTGTGCCTAGAAGGTGCCATAAGATTTTCCAAAAGTAGCTCATAAATCTAACATTCTTATCAGACACAATGGTTTTGGGCAATCCATGCAATTTAACAATCTCATTAAAGTATATTCGTGCAACTTTTGATGCATCAAGCATTTGGCAATAGGGCAAAAAATGGGCTATTATTGAAAACCTATCTACAACCACTAGAATAGAATCATGCTTCCTAACTATCTTAGGTAAGCCTAAAACAAAATCCATGCTAATGCTTGCCAAGAAAAGTCTAGTACAGGCAAGGGTGTGTATAGGCCGATGTTCTATTTTCTCTACTTGGCCATGGCACATGTTCTACATTAGGCAACAATTCGAGTGACATCTCTTTTCAAGCTCAGCCAAAAGAACTGAACTTCTACCAACTCTATGATTTTATTCCTACCAAAGTGTTCAGCTAATCCTCCAGCGTGTAGTTTTCAAACTAGAAAATCTATTAAAGATGTACGAGGAACACACAGCCTAGCTCCTCTAAATAAGTAACCATCCTAAAAGATATATTCACAATATTCTCTAGATGGTCCTTTCCATAAAATAGTAAGTATGTTGTCAAAATCTAAACACTCCATGTAATCTTCTTTAATCTTATCAAAATCAACAACCTCTATAGTAACAGTGGACAACAAAGTATGACGACGACTTAGGGCATCAGCAGCGCAATTCTCTGTACCTATAGGGTATTTCAAAACAAAAGTATAGGCTTGCAAAAACTCAACCCACCTACCATGTTTATGATTTAGCTTCTTTTGAAAATTCAAAAATTAAAGGACTTCATGGTTTGAGTACAAAATAAATTTTTATGATAGTAGGTAATGTCTCAGTATCTTAGGGCTTGGGTGTCATAGGTAGAATACTTGAGTTTAGAATCGTTAAGTTTTTCACTAAAGTATGCTACCAGATGACCTTCTTGACTAAGGGCATCATCAATCCCAACTCCTAACGAATCGCATGGTACTTCAAAAACCTTGAAAAAATTAGGTAGACATAAGACTGGGGTGTGGGTCATTTTATTCTTAATGTCTAGGTAGGCTCTATTGGCTGCCTTAATCCATTCAAAATTTTTCTTTCTAATACAGTCAGTGATGAGAGTGGCTATGGTGCTAAACCGTTTTATGAATCTATGATAAAAGGTTGCTAATCCATGATAACTCTGCACATCATGCACACTTTTGGGTACTGGCCACTCAACTATTGCTTTAATCTTTTCAGGATCGGCAGACATACCATCAGGGGTAACAATAAAATCTAAGAATATGACATAGTCTATCATGAAAGCATATTTTTTAGGATTGGCATACAAGCTTTCTATTCTAAGAACTTGGCATACTTTTTGGAGATGATCTAAATGGTTCTTCCTAGTTCGACTATAGATCAAAATGTCATCAAGGTATATGACTACAAACTCTCCTATAAACGATTGTAGTACTTGGTCATCAATCTTATGAAAGTACTAGGGGCATTGGATAATCCAAATGGCATTACCATCCACTTATATAAACCATCATTCATCTTAAAAGTAGTTTTCCACTCATCTCCCAGTCTAATTCTTACTTGATGGTAACTAGTTTTCAGATCAATTTTAGAGAAAATAGTGGCTCCGACCATCATATCTAGCATGTCATCAAACCTAGGGATGAAAAAATGGTACTTAATGGTGATCTTATTAATGGCATGGCTATCTATGTAGATCCTCTATATACCATCCTTTTTTGGAGTCAATAGTGCAGGAACCGCACAAGAACTTAAACTTTCTCTCACGAATCTCTTTGTTATTAACTCTCCAACTTGTCTTTGCAGCTCAACATGCTCAGTGGGGTTCAACCTATAATGGGACAAATTGGGTAGGATAGATCTAGGTATCAAATCAATGGCATGCTGAATATTTCTCATAGATGGTAAGTGATTTGAAAGATCCTTAGGGAAGACATCATGGAATTCATTAAAAAGGCTGACTACTTCCTTGGGATAATCTATCTTAGGGACCTCGCAAACTTCTCTTGCAACAGGCATCCAAACTGGTGATTCTTTACTCATGGTCATCTCTAATTCTTTAGCACTTATCAGATGGAGGCTTTTCTTTTTGATGTTTTGTTTTGGTCCATCGTCTATTTTTCTATTGATAGCCTTAGGTAGGGAAGAATTGATCGTGATCTTCTTACCCTTATGCATGAAATTATAGGAGTTGGTTCGGCCATAAATCATAACATCATTATCAAACAGCCAAGGCCGACCTAATATGATACTTTCAACTTCCATGGATAATACATAGCACCTATTAGTGCAAAATCTAGTTGTCACCAAAATCAAGGCTAGAGTCGAAGAATATGAGGTTGCCATCGGTGACCTGCAAAATAAGTCTCATCTGAAGTCGGGTGTGGTGGCTCTAGCAAGATCCTCTGATGATCAAGTCAACTCTTTCTGCCAACAAAAATGGAGTGCTCAAAGAGATTTTAGTAGAGTTTTAAGAAGGAAAGGAGAGCTTAGAGCCTGGAGAAGAAAGCATATCTGGAGGGTCTCTTATATAGGCGTATCCTATAACAAACTGATAGTGACAGCTATATTCGCTCGGTAGTGGGCCATTCAGGACCATGTGAAATTTGTTTTGGAGGATGGTATCTGTTATTGTGATGTGCTCGTCTGTTGGGATTTAATAGTTAAAGTTTGGAGGAGGTAGGTGCTGGTGATGAAGAGCTTTAAGTTTCATCAACTCTAGAGGAGTTTGGACTTCTTCAAAGTTGTTTGTGTGTAAGTGGGTTTATGCTGTGCAGATTGCTGGATCCACATAGGCATGGAGGCTCTTCTAGGTGGCTACATGGAGTTCGACTGGAAGGGGTTTGGAAGTCTGTTGGAGAAATCTTGAAGAAAGCTCACTGGAGGAATCTGGAAGGAGGTCTATTGGATGGATTCGAAAGGAGTTCATTTGATGGAAAAATCTGATTGAGGGTGAAGTGCAAAAGGAGTTTGGTTGGTGGAAGAGTCCGGCTAAAGGAGAAGTTTGGAAGACTTGCGATTGGGAAGGTCAGTTACCTAGGGTGGAGGAGTGCCAAAAGAAGCCTGTGTGGGATGGAGAAGTTCGGCTAAAGGAGAAGTTCGAAAAACTTGCAATCGGGAAGGTCGGCTGCCTAGGGTGGAGGAGTGCCAAAAGGAGCCTGCATGGGATGGAGAAGTCTGACTAAAGGAGAAGTTCAAAAAACTTGCGATCGAGAAGGTCGACTGCCTTGGGTGGAGGAGTTTGACTGAAGGAGAAGTTTGGAAGACTTGTGATCAGAATGGTCAGCTACCTAGGGTGGAAGAGTTCGACCGCTCTTGCCATTCAAGCTTATTCGGGCGAGGTTCGAAGGGATCTTGCAAATTCGATCGAGGGTCAATCTTGGTCGTCACTATCGGATGGGATCATTCAACAATTAGATATCCGGCCAAACTTTGGTAGGAGCGGGTTCGACTCCAACAATAGTCCCCCCACTTCCGAGTTTGAAATTCAAAGGAAGGGGGTGCAGATGCAACTACCAAAGTTTTTTTTGGCTTTCCGCATCCATCAGGACAAGACGTTATGACATTTACCGCATTGGCATCGAAGCTTTTTAAATCTGAAATGAGTTTGAGAAGACGGCCCTTCGTATTTTCTGCCAAAACTCTGCCCCAAGTATAGTGCCATAAAGACTCTATCTATTGCCACTTCTTTGTCATGATGAGTGGGACACATGGAGCATCCTGATCAACCAAAGTCGATCCGCAATCATAACTACCTCAAGTTGCCTCTGACTATTTAAGGCCTTCTCCTCTCATCTAGAAGTTATTCTTGCTAGAGTCTTCTTCTTCCTCCGATTCCTATTCTTTTTCCACCCAAGGGTTTTAGCTTCCTCCCTCATCTTCTTCGATTTTGGACATCCTTTCGATTGGTTCTCATCGTACCCACCATCTTTTCGTCCTTTTCAAACAGCTTAGGTCAGTTTTCTAATCCTTCTCTTTGGATATTCATACTTTTTTAGCTTCTTATTCTTTCGATTTCTCTGTAGCAGTATTTGTCCTATATTTTTTCTTATTTTTTATGGGTTTTCCTGGGTCTTATTTTTATCTGAATGTCTTTCAAAATCTTCCACTCCACTGATTCTTGGGGCTCATCTAGATCGACCTTCCTAGACCCTGCGCCCCTAATCGAGGTCGAACATAGGAACATGTCTCACTCGTCCATCATTCTAGACACCATCCCATCCATTCTTTCTCCTTATGATCTTTCTCTAATTTGAATTTGATATGGAATCCCTCTGGAATATGACCTCAAACCTCCTAGTTCAGATGATCGAGTCACTTCTCCTCCGATCGATCAATTTTGTTTGTACTTAGAGGCCTTGCATGTCAGACTTCGACTTCCACTGCCCTCCTTCATAGTTTCCCTCTTCCGATTTTTGAACATCTTCTTCACATCCATCGTACCAAACTTCTTTCGGTGCATCATAGGCTTCATTTCACTCTGCCATCTAGTTGATGTTCGGTCGACTATTTCATTATTCCAAAACTTCTACACCTTTAAATGCCACCCTTCCACAAAGGACTGATGGTACTTCTCCCCCTAGTTTGGCAAAAAAGGATTGCTGAATGGTGCTCCTTCCATTCATAACTGGAAGAAGAAATACTTCTTCATCTGATGTCCCACCTTGTTGTTTGATCTTCCTCCTTAGGGCTTCCTTAGGAAATCTGTCTGTCGAGCTCCTAGTTTAGACAGGCCTAACTTTGAATCTTCTAATTGGCTTAAGACATACGAAGCTCCTCCTCTTCTAGACCTTTTGAGGGAGGAAACTTTGTTCGACTTCAGTTTGAGTCCTCTTGACCCTACCGGTATTAGTCATACATATATACATGTATATAAATTCTTATGATGTTTCGTATGTACCTCGATTAACTATACATTTTTCTTTATCATAGAAATGGATACCAACATCATGGAGAGACTTGCTAAGGGCCTGTATGCCCAGAAGAAGAGGAAGGGGAAGGCTCTAGGTGAAGGCTCGAAGTGGGTGAAGGTTGGTGCCTCCAACCCTAAGGCTCCTGCTATCGTTAATGTCACTCCCGAGGTCCACCTCAAAAAAGAGGTCATCCCGACCACATATGTCGACATTATAGAAGGAGAATCTCTTCCTCCCAAGCTTGTGAATCTTCCCATCAGCGATTGCATGCCTGATCCCTCCACTGACGAAGGGAAAGAGAGGAGGAAGGGGAAAGAAACCGTTGCGAAGAAGGCCCGCAAGGCATGTCAAGATGAGCCCAGCTAGAGCAGTAGTGATGATCAGGAGACGGACCCCTTCGATAACCCGGATATCATCCTAAACCTGACAAACAAATTTGCCCTACCAGAGGAAGTGTATCGCCTGGCCAACCTTGACCAAGGGTAGTTCATCTGGGAGTCTCTCGGGACTATCCTTAGGGTAATCATCTTGCCATACTTTTTTTTATTTTCTCACCCTTTCTTCTTTTACCTTACAGCGATCTATTCATGTTAGTCGGGCCACCACATGCTTGCTCACCTGAAGAGGGCAAATTGCCTGGAGGCAAAGATGCTAAATGTCCGGGAAGGTCTTCAGGCAGAGATCAATCACCTTCAAGCGATGGTTGTTGAGGCTGAGTGCCTCGTGGGAGAGAAGATGGTGGAAAATGAGAGCTTGGTAGTGCACTTTGAAAGAAAGAGTTCATCTCGATTGAACTTAAGACGGCGTTGGCTCTGGAGGAGAAGAGGAAGCAAGAAGCCAAGGGGAGGGTTGCTGGTCTGGAGGCCCAAATGTCAAAGTCAATCTCAGAGCCAGTGGCCCGAGCCATGGAGGAGTTCAAGGTCTCCCCCAAAATGAAGGACCTAAACATCGCCTTCGGCTAGCAAGTGTTCATCAAGGACTTCAAGCTCTACGAAGGCAGGGTGGCTTGGAGGTTCTCTGAGCTCGACCTCGAATTTTTGAAGGAGGAGGATGACGTAGAAGCGGGACCGTCCGATGCCGCAGTCGATCCTTCATCAAGCCTACTTTTGGTCTATTCAAACCTGCCGTGGAGGTGCTTGAGCCAGTTTAGGAATTCGAGGCAGTCGAGAGCGCTCCGACTTCGTCTACCACTATTCCCCCCGAGGTTGAAATCCTCGAGTAATTGTATATTCTTTTTGCTCTATACTTAAAATATTTTATTAAATAAAGATGAATTTTCTTTTTGTCTATACATTTGAGTGTTTTCATACTTTGAATGCAGTCTCCCATCAATGCTGATCCACTGCCTTGGGGGGTTCCCCTGAAACCTTCATTAAAAAGCTTGAGGAAGGAAGTCCATCATCTGAAGAAGAGGTTGAAGAAGATGGAGGACGATCTTTAAGCTTCGTGAAAGAATGCTTCAAAGGTTACCAAAGAGGTCACTCACCTCTGAAACTTGCACATGAAGGACTCTGCAAGTTTTAGCATTCAGAAGGGAAGCTTCGAGAGGGAGCTGGCCGAACTTTGAAAGAATGCAAGCGACAAATCCTGGGCACTGACAACAAATGTCGGCTCCCTCGAGACTCAAGTCAAGATGATGAAGGAGAAGATCCAACTTTTGGAGGGGAGCTCATTGTGGTCCTCCGACAAGATGTGATTCGAGTGGGACTGGTTGATAAGGTTCTTCATACTTCAAAAGCAGCTACATGATGTTGAGCTCACATATGAGACTTACCACTTGGACTGGAGTGATAGGATGTCCAAGCTAGAACAAAAGCTTCGTGCCTCCAACAATGAAGTAGCTCGACTCCAGTGGTAACTTGATGATGGCTTTTGGGCTGGTACAAGCAGGGAGGCTGAGGAGGTTGCCTCTTTAAAAAGGACCATTGGTGAACTCTGGGAGTCGATCGATCGAAAAATACTGAGGTGCAGTGATTGAAGCTCGAGCTAACTTGTGAGTGTCAAGCTACCAAGGATGCGGAGGTCGATTCCAAGGTCCTAAGAAGGAGGCTGCGAGAGTCAAAGGAGAACAATCGTTGAGCCGATAGGATGTTCTGCGATAACATGATGAGGCGGAGGGAGCTCGAGGAGGAGTTCGATCATCTAAAGGAATCTTTGGTAATGGCCACCAGCCCGAAGTCTGAGGAGTCTGGCCTTTCTTAGGATTTTAGTGGCCTTTCTCTTTCTCTCTTTTTTTCGGGTGTAATCGGTCTTGTTGACCTATGTTTTGCATGTAATGAACTTATTTTTGTAATAAAATAGTACCTTTTTAGTTATTTTTGTTTCACACAAATTTGAAGCTTGCTCGTGGCTTTACATTCTTCACTTTATTTTTCTTTGCATTGTCTTCTAATGAGATGCTTATTATGGATGTCGAGCTAGGGTTTCTTCTGCGAACCAAGATAGAATTCTACTTTTCGTATTTGACGTAGTCATGTTGTCGTAGAAAGAACATGTGTAAGGGTTGTCGACGAGGCTTCTCCTTTCCTCTCATTTTTGGTCAATGGGGTCCTGACTTTTGCTTACATTAGGATGAGGTTTTGCTTCTGTTCCTAACATGGCTTGTGGGGGCACATTAGGGCCGTTGGTAGGGCCTCTCCCCTTATCTCATCTTAGTTTAATGAGGTCTTCGACTTTGCTCACGTTAGGATGGGATCCTTCTCCTATTTATAATAAGGCTGTAAGGACACAAAAGGGCCATTGAAAGGGCCTCTCCCCGCATCCTGACTTAAGTAACCGAGGTCTTTGCTTTAGCTCAATATTAGGATGATATTCTCCTCCTGTTCCCAATAGGACTATAGGAGCACAAAAGGGCCATTGAAAGGACCTCTCCCCGCATCTCGACTTAAGTAACCGAGGTCTTCACTTTAGCTTAATGTTAGGATGAGGTTCTCCTCCTATTCCTAATAGGACTATAGGGGCATAAAAGGGCCACTGAAAGGGTCTCTTCCCATATTGCGGCTTAAGTAACCGAGGTTTTCACTTTAGCTCAATGTTAAGGTGAGGTTCTCCTTCTATTCCTAATAGGACAATAGGAGCATAAAAGGATCGTTGAAAGGGCCTCTCACCGCATCCCGACTTAAGTAATCAAAGTCTTTGCTTTAGCTCAATGTTAGGATGAGGTTCTCCTCCTGTTTCTAACAAGACTATAGGGGCACAAAAAGGCCATTGAAAGAATCTCTCCCCACATCCTGACTTAAGTAATCGAGGTCTTCACTTTAGCTCGAGAAGCTATTTCCTATCATCATACTTTTGCGCCAAGATTGAAGATATTAAAATAAGGAGATTTTATTAAAATAAGATTATTGATAGTACATGTGTAAGTTCTCCGAGCTCCACGGGCGTGGGAGATCGGTATCTCTGAGTTCCTTCAAGTAGTATGTTCTAGGCCGAACGATCTCTTTGACTTCATAAGAATCTTTCTAGTTTGGGGTGAGCTTCCCTTGGTTTTGAGGTTGTGAAATGGCTACTTGTCGAAGTACCAAGTCCCCCACTTTGAATGTTTTTTCCTTGACTTTAGAGTAGGAGCTACTTTTTTCTTATAGGATACCACCCAAACTTGAGCTTTTTTTCATTTTTCCTCCAACAAGTTGAGATTAGCCCTGAGGTCCTATGAGTTATGCTACTCATTGAATGTCACAACTCGTACTGACGGAAGTTTGAGTTCTTTTGGGATGACCGCTTCTATTCCAAAAGCTAAGGCAAATGTAGTCTCTCCAATTGGCAATCTTTGGATAGTTCGGTATGCCCAGAGTACGTGATAGAGTTCATCCACCTAGGTCTCCATTGCTCTTTTAAGTCTTGCTTTTATATCTTGCAGTAGGGTTTTGCTTGTTACTTCGGCTTCGCTGTTTGCTTGTGGATGGACAACTGATGTAAAATGGTGGAAGATGTTCAAATCTTTATAGAATTTGATGAATCATGCTTCGATAAACTGTCATCCATTATCTGTTATGAGGGTTCGAGGCAAGCCAAATCTGCAAACGATTGACTTCCAAACAAAGTCCTGCACTTTTGCTTCAGTGATTTTTGCTAGACGTTCAGCCTCGACCTACTTTATGAAATAGTCTATTGCCACCAAGAGAAACTTACGCTATCTAAATACCATGAAAAAAGGTCTGAGTATGTCCATTTCTCACTGAGCAAATGGCCATATTTCTCTGATAGTGGTCACATTTCTTGACATACTCTATAGAATCATGGTACAAGATCAGCCAATAGTAATCTTGTTGAAGTAGTCTGTGCGATAAGGATCTAGCCCCTACATGACTTTCATAGATTCCTTCATGCACTTCTCATAAGGTAAAATTAGCTTCTGAAGGCCTAAGATATCTTAAGAGCAGCAGGAAGGGAATATGACCTTTTATACAGCTTGTCTTCATACAGAACATATCGAAAGGCTTGATTTTTGAGTTTTTGAGCTTCTTTGGATCATAAGGAAGAACTCCATCGCTGAGATAAGCAATCAGTGGATCAATCCAACATGGCTCATGGTCAACTTGCATCAAAGACTCGCTCTTCCAAACTTAGGCATTTTAAAAACTCAAAAAATACTTCCTTGGCCAGCTCGGGAGGTGCTAAGGTGGTCAATTTAGAGAGAAGGTCGGATCTTATATTTTCTATCTTTGGAATCTATTGGATGCTAAAATTATTGAAGGCTGGGGTTAAGTTCTTCACCTTTTTAAGATATTTTATTATGCTTTCCTCCCGAGCTTCTTAACCACTGCTAACCTATCCGACCACTAGTTGGAAATCACTATAGACTCAAAGCCGATCTGCTTCCAACTCTTTAGTTATTTTTAGCCCTGTGATCAGAGCTTCATATTCAATCTCTTTTTTAGTCATAGGAAATTCAAAGTGCAGCACATATTTGATGATAACTTTCTCTGGATTAACTAAGATCAGCCCTACGTCCGCACGAGAAGCATTGGATGAGCCATCCACATATAAGGCCCAAAAACCTTCAAAAAGATCATCTCTCTCTTCAGGGGAGCCTGACTATAACCACAGAATATTGATTTCATTCTGTTCAAGCTCGGCTTTATCTGAAATGGTGCATTCCACTATAAAATCTGCTAATATCTGGGCTTTAATTGATGGTAAAAAGTTGATATTAAATTCTGTAAGTTCGATTGTCCATTTTGCGATTCTTCTAGAGGCATTCATTTGATGAAGGACTGCTTTAATTGATTGATCAGTGAGGAGAGTTATGGTGTGCCTCTAAAAATATGGTCGAAGCCTCCGGGCTACAATCAGTAGAGCATAAGTTAGTTTTTCTAACTTAGTATACCTGATCTCGACGTCACTCAAGACTCGGCTTATGTAGTAGATCGATCATTATACTTTCGTCTCTTCTTTGACTAGGACTGTTGCAAGGGCTACTGGAGAGGCCGTCAAGTACAAAAATAATTTCTCTCCAAATTTAGGCTTTGCTAATAGGGGAGGTGAACAGAGGTAGTCCTTAAGCTCTTTAAAGGCTTGTTGACATTCGATGGTCCAGCAAAAGTTCTTCGATTACTTAAGGGCCTAGAAAAAAGGCATGCACGACTCAGCCAACTTCAAGACAAAGCAATTCAAAGATGCCATTTTTTCGATTAGGTGGTGAACTTCTTTTATTGATTTTGGGGCAATCATTTTCTGGATGGCTCGAATCTTCTCTAGGTTGGCCTCGATTCTCCATCTTGAGACCATGAACCCCAAGAACTTTTTCGAGGTTACTTCATAGGCATACTTGATCAGATTCAACTTCATCTTATATCTTCGGAGAGCATTGAAGGTCTCTTCAAGGTCGACTACGTGACTGATCAAGGTTCGGCTCTTGACAGGCATATCATCTATGTAAACCTCTATGTTGCGGTCGATCTGCTCTCTAAAAATCTTATTGACCAGATGCTGATATATCACGCCTGCATTTTTGAGTCTGAAGGGCATGACCCTGTAATAATAAAGACCATGGTCAGTAATAAAAGCAGTTTTCTCCTCATCCTTTGATGCCATCCAAATTTAATTGTAGCCAGAGAAGGCATCCATGAAGGTAAGAAGCTCATGGCCCAAAGTTGCATCCATCAGTTGATCAATTCTGGGTAGGACGTAACTATCTTTTTGATAGGCCTTGTTTAGCTATCTGAAGTCTATGCACATTCTTCATTTATCATTATTCTTCTTGATTAGGACCACATTGGAGACCCAACTTGGATAGTTAACTTCCTAAATGAACCCAGCTTTAAGGAGTTTGTCCACTACATCTGCTATCGCCTTCTATCTTTCTGGTGCATGGCTTCAAACTTTTACTTTCATTGGTCTTCATTTAGGGTCAACAGCCAGTCGATGCTAAATGACCTCGATGTGAATTTCTGGCATGTCTATGGGGGCCCAGGCAAAGGCGTCGACATTCTTCTGTAAGAAGGCAATGAGCTCCTTCCAAACTTCTCCATCCAAGCTAGAGCCGATTTGCACTATATGTTCTGTGCTCCCATCATCTAAAGAAATAGCTACCAGGTCCTCCATGGGTTTGCCCCATTTCTCAGTAAGGTCATCACGAACATCCAGCCCATCGACTGGGCAAAGGTCAGGTTGGCCACCTTTTTGTAGGGCGATGGAGTAGTAATGCCTTGCCAGAGCTTAATCTCCTCTGACCTCCCCAATCCCATGACCTATTAGGAACTTCATCTTTAGGTAATGAGTGGATACTACTATCCGAAGTGCATTCAGACCAGGTCGGCCAAGAATTGCTGTAAGCAGAGGAAGCTTTTACTACCAAAAAGTCAACCTACGCTCTGGCCCATTTAGGGTATTGTCCTACAGCCATAGTTAGTATTATTATTCCCTCAACTAGCATAGCATCGCTAGTAAAACCCACCAATGGGGAACTCATAGATCCCAGGTGGTTGTTCAGTATAGACATTTTAGAGAAAGCATCGTAAAATAAGACATCAGCAGAGCTTTCATTATCTATCAGAACATGGCGTACATCAGAGTCAGCAATGTTTAGAGAGATTATAATTGCATCATTATGCGAAAACTAAACTCCTTGAGCATCTTCATTAGTGAAAGTTATTAGTTCTTCAATCCTCTAATTCTTTGGTTCCCCTATCGATCCGCTAGCCTCCCTATCGAAGTGTTAGATATATGTGCCCTAGAAGCCAGAATTGGCTGACACTTGTAATACATATCTAAGGGCAAAATTATAATTTTGACTATAAATAATAAAATGGATTATTTTCTATCATAATGTATATTTGAAAGTATCTGTGATACATCCCTTGAGTTAATGATAATGATGGTTCATATTTTCAAGAGTTGAAAATTTAAGACATGAATTTTCATTATTAACTCATAAAATGCTCTCGACCGTAGGATCATCACGAGGATGGTGATTGATCCGAAAGGTTGGTGTACAATCGCTTCTCTTTAGTAGATGAGTCTTGAGTCTATGGTGTGGAGACACCGGAGCGAGAGTACAGGTACTCGTTAGAGAACGAGGGCACTGAGCGTGACCACCTCGAGTAGTCATTAGGGAGTCTACCTTCTCGTCAATGACTGACTCGATGCTGCAGTAGTGTCTCTGGTTCTTTGACCTGAGGTGCATCGGCAGTTCACCTTGAGGGTGTTATAGTTTGACTACACCATTACTCGGTCTCCTAGCCATATGGAACCCTGAGGTGTATGTTGGCTATAGCATGTTCATTGTAGGAACTGGATGGCATCAAGATGGAATCTATCTACCTCGGTAGATGAGGAGCAGCCCTATGATGATCATGAGAATCAAGTCCATAAGCCCATGGCCATGGTAGAGTGAAATAATAGAAAGAGTTTCTAATTAGGATTTTCACATTAGACTTGAATCGAATGATTAATTCATATGACAGAAATTAGGGTTTGACGGGATCATCTTAATCCTAATCCGATCGGGGCTCAAGATAGAGGAACTTAATCACATAGGTAACTGCACCAAGAGGTTCATTTGTAGTTCTGATGGATTGTCATCATATGCTGCTAGGTGTCATTGGTGGATTTTGAAAGCAATTAGAATAATTTAGATGATCGATCATACTAGTTGTCTGAATTAGAAAAGTTTTGATCCATTGGAAGGTATTTTGATGACATCGATGATAGAGATCATGATGTATCCCATTACCATTTGGAACTGAACCTAACTAGGTCACACAAATAAGGGTTTAGATCTGGATATCATCAATTAGACTAACCCAATTCAATTGATTTGAATAAGATTCAATTAGTTTCAAGAAAATCATATTAGCACACGATTGAGCCTAATGTTCTTCTTCAACAATCATTAAAGCTTGCCTCGACTGAGCCAAATGTATTTAGGCTCACTCAAAAACCTTTACATGGTCTGACTGAAGCTTGTCCGAGTTAAAAAAGGATTGTCTTAATTTATGAGATAAATTTGAGACAACATCTACCATTTTTTGTCACTTGTAAAATTTTGTCCTTAGACTTTGGTCAAATGTTTACCCTTGACACTTAGACATCTGCCCATGTATCATGCACCCATAGGAGAGAAGATGGAGGTTTGTCCCCCTGCTAAAAAGCAAAAAGGGAGGGGGCACATGCCTAGGGAGGCATGCACCCCATGAGGATCATGCCTGGAGTCCCATATAGATTGGACTCCAGGTTGCTTCATGGTTTCAACTTAGGTGGCGCAAGGAGTCCTGTTTGAGCAGTCTTGGTGCCACCTAAGGAGGTTTATGAGGGACTCTAATCTAATTAGATCAGATGATATCATTCCATCAATCATATTTAGATCTGATTGCACAAAGAGCTATGATTGATCGGGATGATGTGGCACTGTACGGCACAGCAGGATCTATATAAACCATGTCTGCCCCTAGAATTTAGAGCTTCTACCCTTTGCCCATGCCACAAGGCTTCTCTCCCTCCCTCTCCATGCCACCTTTAGGTCCTCTCTCTTCTATCCACATCCAAGAGTTTTTGGATGCGAGTTTGGTGCGATCCGAGCAAGAAAAAGATGATAGAAAAGGAAGAAGGCAGCACTGTTGCAAGAGACAATGGCTGATCTTCAAAAGTCATTTTGAAAATCTTCAAGATCAGATTTAGATCTAATTTTTGGAGGATAGATTGAGAAGGAGAAGATCTCTAGATCTTGCCTGAGTGGATACCGATAGAGGTCAAGTGCTTGTGTAGCTATATTCAGAACCTCAGGCAAACATCGGAATCATCACAGGGTAATCCATAACAAAGGTTTGATTAAATTAGATTTAATTTAATTTTATTTTATTTTATCAGATCGATAAGATCAAACTTAAAGGATCTCAAATCTAATTTGAATCTAAGAGAAAAAAATTTTAAAATATTCTTCTTGATCCAATCAAATCTAAATAAATCTGACCTAAAAAATAGAATTTTTTCCTTCAACTGGTATCAGAGCTAGGTCGCAAAATTTATTAGATCTAATTTTATTTTAATTTTGATCTAATAATTAGATGATTTTAGATCTCATATGAGATGTGATTAGATCTAAAATTAGAAAATTAAAATTAAATAATTTAAATCTAAGATGTATGAGATGCATGATTAAACTAGGAATAGAATTATTCTATGTGTAGTCTAACATGATCATAATTTTAATTTAATTAATTATAATTTTTAGATCTATTTAATTATTATTTTAATATTTTAAATATTATAATTAGATATAAAAAATAAAAAATAAATTTATTTAATTTTATTTATATGAGATATGTTTGATGCATGTTTAGACTAGCTATAGAATAAATCTACAAAGTTATCTTGAATAAATTTAATTTGATATGATTAAATTTAAATTTTATTTTTTAGATATTTATGAGATAATTTATATCTGAGAACATGTATGATATGATGCATGAGATGTATGCAAAACATGTTTTTAAGTTAGATCAATTTTTATATGTGATATATGATGTAGATCTAACTAGTTTTGTAGATTCATCATTTTTCTGATTAAGGCATTTTTCTTAGCTGTCCAATCATAAGAACAAAGAAGGGTTTAAAGGCCCTCTCCTTCCATTGGATGGGTGTTCTTATGATATGTAGGGGTACCGCGTGTTCGTCTTTAATCAAAAATCAAAAAACTTACTTTCTGCAAAACCCTAGATCCTGAAATCCTAGGATTTTATTTACATATTTTATTTATGAATCCTAAACTTAATTATGAATTAAGATTATGAAATATATTAGGTCTAAAATTAAGAATTTTCAAATTTAAGACATATTCATAAAATTGGGTTTGGGCTTGGGTAGCTCAATAAGGTCTAGCGGTTGATCAAATCGAATCAAGAGTCGGTTAGATGGGATCAAGAGTGCTTAAATTGACCAGCCTAATAGGATTAAGTCTGGGTCAAGGTCGAGTCACATGAGTGATTGATCAAGTTAAGATCTAATTAGGCTCAGTGGTTAGAGTCTGGATTGTAGGCTAACCCGATTGGTTCTGACTCAACAATTTAGTGTCTAAGGTAAGTTTGATAGATATGATCGACTGGTTTTTAATTGAGAGCTACTCGACTCAAATGCATTCTTATCGAGTTAATGACATATCCCTTCCACCGATCTCACTTACCTGACCATATTTGTCAGCTCAATCCTGATTTAAGGTGGCTAATAATCTGAGCTAACCCATGCCACTACGTTAATCATAATGGTTATAGCTATGTCAAGTCAAGTTTAAAGAGATCTAAATCAAATCTTTCTAAGAAAAGATTAATTCTAAGGTCTTTCATCATTATAGATATACGGATCCTTTTTGAGGTTGATTGTTCTCGACTGGTTACAGTGGTTCAGTTGCATCAAAAAGATGCAACCATGTCTATTAGGCATTGGATGCTATGGGCTGGAGGATGGATTGGGCTCAATATTTTGGATACGATGAGAGATCCAATTAAGAATCTAATTTATACAAATTATGGGTCTGACTTAACTAAGGAGTGGATCAATATTTTAGGCATGGTGAGATTCATGAATTAGAGACCAAGCTTGGGTGTACCATGATTAGAGAATCATTGGACAAGAGTTGTTCACTCATTGGCTAACCCATCATCAATAACTGTTAGGTGAGGTGATGAGTTAGTTGGTGGGACATACCATCCACTAGAAATTAGTAATCATGAAGATTTTCGCATCTTCATAGAGGGAGTGTAGGGATCTGAGAAAATAGTGGGAGTTAATTTGTTTAAAAATCAAATCTCTAAATAAATTGGTCAAGTCTTTATTACAAAATCTAACTAAAAACTTTGACTCTCTATAGGAAAAAAAAAATGTCTACATCCAATCCGCTAGCTTGTATCCTGAACACCCATAGACTGACCAGATCCAATTACAAGGATTGGCTTCGAAACATAAAAGTTATTTTGGGTTTCGAGAAGTTAACTAGTGTATTGGATCAGGATCCTCCCACCTTACCAGTTCGTCCGTCCGCTGAACAGAGAGCATCTCTTGACAAATAGATGGATGAAGATAACAAGATCAGATACTACATGTTGGGCTCGATGTCTAATAAGCTTCAGCACCAACATGAAAATATCAAGACTGCCCGCCAAATATTGGTTCACTTATAAGAGTTATTTGGTGAACAGAGTCGTGCAGCCAAATATTAGATCATTAAACGACTTTTTAAGACTAAAATGCATGATGGATAGTTAGTCCAAGATTATTGTCTAATATGATCAAGGTCTTGGAAGAGCTTGAGAAGCTCGGAGTGAAGTTAGACTAGGATCTGCAGAATGATATAATTCTGCAATCCTTGATTGATGCATATGGGCAGTTCATCATGAACTACCATATGCATAAACTTTAGAATACTCTGGCCGAACTTATGAATATGCTAGTTACTATTGAGCTTTCTATGAAAGGTTCTAAAGATTCAGTACTTGCTATGGAACAAACTTCTTCTAAGAGAAAGTCTTTTGGAAAGAAGAAGTCTATGAAAAGATAGAAGATGGAAGGTGGAAAGAAAAAGAAGGTAGAGCTGAAGAAGAAGGCCACTAACAAAGAAAAGTATTTTCATTGTAATATTAACGACCATTGAAAGCAGAACTGTCCTACATACCTGGCCATCCTAAAGAATAAGAAGAAGACAGCTCCTTCTGGAGGTATGCTCGTTATTGAATCTAACTTTATGATTTCTTCTACATCCAGTTAGATGCTTGACTCTGATTCTAGTGCTCATTTGTGTACTTCCATGCAGGATCTTGAGAATAGCAGGAGGCTAAGGGATGGTGAGATGATCCTACGTATAAAAAATGGAGCAAGGATTGCTACTATGGCCGTGGGAACCTACCCTCTTCGACTACCATCTGGCTTAGATTTAGTACTTAGGAATTATTATTATGTGCCTGCCATAAGTAGGAATTTGATTTCTATTTCATGTTTAGCACAAGAAAGCTATGTAATTAGTTTTCTTAAAGACCATTGTAATATTTTTTATGAAAGAAATAAAATTACAAGTGGTTTTCTCATTAACAGTCTCACCAGTTACATATTGATGTATCTATCTTTAATACCGAGCAAAATATGAATACCGTAAAATGACCTAATGATAGTCCAAATGATAGCTATCTATGGCACTTAAGGCTAAGTCATATAGCAGAAGATAGGATTAACAAATTGGAGAAAATCGGACTATTGAGTCCATTGACTTTCGAGTCATATCCAATTTGTGAATCATGTCTTCATGGCAAAATGACTAAGCTCCCCTTTGTAGGACATGAGGAAAGGGCCATGGATCTACTAGCCCTAGTACATACTGATGTGTGCGGCCCATTTGATGTGCCTGCTAGAGGAAACTTTGATTACTTCATAATCTTTACCGATGATTTATCTCGATATGGATATGTGTATCATATGAGACACAAGTCTGAAGCCTTTGAAAAGTTTAAAGAATTCAGACATTAAGTCAAAAAGCAAACTAGAAAATTTATTAAGATTCTTCGATTAAATCGAGGAGGTGAATACCTTAGTCGAAAATTCTTGGACTATCTCAAGCAAAATGGCATAGTCTCTCAATGCACTCCACCTGGAACACCTCAACTCAATGGAGTTTCAGAATGGAGAAACTGACCCTATTAGATATGGTCCGATCCATGATGGGCTTCACAGGCCTTCCTAATTTTCTTTGGGAACATAGTCTATTAACTACTATATATTTACTAAATAGGGTTCCCTCTAAAACCGTTCCTACCATACCGTATGAGATATGGCATGGTAAGAAAATAAGTCTGAGTTATCTCAAAATTTGGGGTTGTCCGACTTATGTCAAAAGACAACAAGCGGACAAATTAGACTGTAGGTCCTTTAGAGCTTGATTTATAGGATATCCTAAAGAATCATTAGGAAATTATTTCTACATTCCAGAAGATCACAATGTGATTATGAGTTGGCATGCCATCTTTTTTGAAAAATAGTTTATTCAAGATAGCGGCATTGGAAAGCAGATCAAGCTTGAGGAGAAAGTCTCACAAGAGCAATGATCTAAGGACCCCATGGAACCAAATCAGGTTGAGCCAATACAATCACTACCTCCTCCACCTCATAGATCAAAAAGAATTTTGCATCCCCCTGAGAGGTATTTAGGTACTATTTTAGAGGAAGTAGAAAAAATATTCCTCATAGGTAATGGGGTTTATGGTGATCCCAAAATCGATGATGAGGTGATATCAGATATCGACTCTGAAAAATGGTTACAGGCAATGAAGTTAGAAATTGACTCGATGCACTCAAACCAAGTTTGAATCTTGGTAGATCCACCAGAAGGTATAGTACCTATTGGGTGTAAATGGATCTACAAGAGAAAGATTGATGCAGATGGGAATGTGGAGACATTCAAAGCTAGATTAGTGGTAAAAGGCTATAGTCAGTGCGAAGGCATTAACTATCAGGATACCTTGCGCTAGTAGCTATGCTAAAATCCATCCGCACATTGCTTGCTATTGTAGCTTATTTCGATTATGAAATATGACAAATGGACGTGAAAATGGCATTTCTAAATGGATATCTATATGGAACAGCCACTAGATTTCACATCTAGTGATGCTGATCACAAAGTTTGCAAGCTGCAAAGGTCCATATATGGACTTAAGCAAGCATCTCGGACCTAGAATACTCATTTTAATGATGTGATCAAATTATTTGATTCCATCAAAAATGAGGAGGAATCATGTATTTTCAAAAAGATCAGTAGGAGTGCTATTGTCTTTCTTGTACTGTACGTAGATGATATCCTCCTTATTTGGAATGATATTCCTATGTTGACCATAGTTAAAATATGGTTATCTAAAGAATTCTTCATGAAAGACCTAGGAGAAGCATCCTTCATTCTAGGAGTCAAAGTCTATAGAGATGGATCGAATAGGATGCTAAGTCTTTCACAGAAGATGTACATAAAGGAAGTATTAAAAAGGTTTAGCATGAAAAATTTCAAGAGGAGATTGGTATCCTTCAGACATGGCATTCATCTCTCCAAGAAAATATGTTCAAACACACCAGAGGAGATTGAATGCATGAGCAAGATCCCTTATGCTTCAGCAATAGGGAGCCTCATGTATGCCATGTTATGTACACGACCTGATATAGACCATGCTGTGAGTGTCACAAGCAGATATCAGTCGAATCCAGGTGAAGAACATTGGACTTCTGTAAAATGTATGCTTAAGTACCTAAGAAGAACTAAGGATATATTATTGGTTTTTGGTAATGGAGAACTCCACGTCTAGGGGTATACAGACTTGGATTTTATGTCCAATATAGATGATCGAAAGTTGACATCTGAAAGTCTATTTGTGTGTAATGGTGGTGCTGTCAGTTGGAAGAGTTCCAAGCAGATAGTGATAGCAGATTCCACCATGGAAGCAGAATACATCGCTGCATCAGAAGCTACGAAAGAGGCATTCTGGTATAAGAAATTTGCTGCAGAGATTGGAGTGATGCTATTAGATGCCATTCCTCTATATTGCAATAATAATGGCACCATAGTCCTTGCTCAAGAGCCGAGGTCTCACCAAAAATTCAAGCGCATCGAGCGGCGATATCACCTCATCCACGATTACCTCGAGAAAGGTTATGTCGAGGTCAAGAGAGTCACTCCGCATATAATGTGGTAGACCCACTCACAAAGCTATTGGGCCAGTAGAAGATCGAAACCTATTTTGAGAAGATGGGACGTAGATTTGTAGTCAATTGGCTTTAAGTCAAATGGGAGTTTATTAGATATGTGTACCCTTGAAGCCAAAATTGACTGACACTTGTAATATATATCTAATGGTAAAATTATAATTTTGATAATAAATAATAAAATAGATTATTTTCTATCACAATATGTATTTGAATGTGTCTGTGATACATCCCTTGAGTTAATGATAATGATGGTTCATATTTTTAAGAGTTGAAAATTTAAGACATGAATTTTCATTATTAACTCATAAAATGCTCTCGACCGTAGGATCATCATGAGGATGGTAATTGATTCGAAAGGTTGGTGTATAATTGCTTCTTTAGGATAGATGAGTCTTGAGTCTATGGTGTAGAGATACTAGAGCAAAAGTATAGGTACTCATTAGAGAATGAGGGCACTGAGCGTGACCACCTTGAGCAGTCATGAGGAAGTCTACCTTCTCATCGAATGACTGACTCGATGCTACAGTGGTGTGTCTGTTCTTT
>QRFJ01003476.1:0-28878 GCA_006176705.1 Cocos nucifera | reverse complement strand
CCAACTCAAATTACATGAGATGATTCAATCACAATTCCCCATGCCCCAAGGCTGCCTCTCCCCTCCTTCACCATGCCAAACCACCTTCTCTCCTTTCTCTCCACGTCCAAAAGGAGTTTTGGATTTTTGTTGGTGCGATTCAAGCAAGAGAAAGGCGATCAAAAGCTAGAAGGCTGCACTGCTGCAAACGACGATTGCTGATCTTCAAAAGGAGTTTTGAAGATCCTCTAGATCAGATCCAGATCTAATTTTTGGAGACGTGATAGAGAAGAAGAGGATCTCTAGATCTAGCCTAAGTTGATACCGGTAGAGGCCAGGCGCTTGCGTGGCTAGATTCAGAACCTTCCGCTTCATACAGGATCATCAACGGGTAATTGGATTACCCAAATCAGGTAAATTAAATTTGATTTAATTTATTCTTATTTTATTTTTCTTATTAAAATAATAAGAATCAAATTTGAAACATCTCGGATCTAATACAGATCAAAGAGAAAATTTTTTAAAATATATCTCTTGATCTGATCAGATCTGAACGAACCTGGATCGGAAAATCAAGATTTTCCTTCACTAAGGAGGTTTATGAGGGACTCTAATCTAATTGGATCAGATGATGTCATCCCACCAATCAAATTTAGATCTGATTGCATAAAGAGCCATGATTGACCAAGATGATGTGGCACTGCATGGCACATCAGGGTCTATATAAACCCTATCTACGCCTAGAATTTAGAGCTTCTATCCTTTGCCCACACCATAAGGCTTCTCTCACTCCCTCTCCATGCCCCCTTTCGGTCCTCTCTCTGCTATCCACATCCAAGAGTTTTTGGGTGTTAGTTTGGTGCGATCCGAGCAAGAGAAAGGCGATAGAAAAGGAATATGGCAGCACTGCTTAAGAGACAACGACTAATCTTCAAAAGCCATTTTGAAGACCTTCAAGATCAGATCTAAACTTGATTTTTGGAGGATAGATTGAGAAGGAGAAGATCTCTAGATCCTTCCCAAGTGGATACCGATAGAGGTCAGATGCTTGCGTGGCTACATCCAGAACCTCAGGCAAAGATCGAGATCATCACAAGGTAATAAGATTACCCATAACAAAGATATGATTAAATTAGATTTAATTTAATTTAATTTAATTTTATTAGATCAATAAGATCAGATCTGAAGAGTCTCAGATCTGATTTGGATCTAAGAGCAAAAAATTTTGAAATATTTCTCTTGATCCAATCAGATTTGAATGAATTTGATCTGAGAAATAGTATTTTTCCCTTTACGAAGTGCCCCAGAAATGGTGTTGATGATGCCAAGGGGTGGCCGATCTCCTTGCTGCTCTTCTCTCCTTGATGGTTTGGGCTAGGGTAGCACCCTTGGTTGATTTTTCCTTATTTTAGGCTGACATCGCAGGAATCAACCAAGCCTGTGTCTCCTGACGAGCTCCTTGATCTCATCTTGAAGCTGGATGCATTCCTCTGTATCGTAACTATGGTCACTGTTGGGGGCAAACCCACTCCTACTGAAGTTCAGTCAGATGTCTAATTATTGAATGATCCTATTCGATAGCGACAACTAAGATTGATCCTTATCCAAATTCGCAAGATCCCTCCGGACCTTGCTCGTATGAGCTTGAATGGCGGGCGCGGTCGAACTCCTCCACCCTAGGTAGTCGATCTTCCCGATCGTAAGTCTTCCAAACTTCTCCTTCAATCGGACTTATCCATCCCAAGTATGCTTCTTTCAGCATCCCTCCATCCTAGGTAGCCAACCTTCCCATTCATAAGTCTTCCAAACTTCTCCTTCAGCTGGACTTCTTCATCCTAGGTAGGCTCCTTTCAACATTCCTCCATCCTAGATAGCCGACCTTTCTGATCACAAGTCTTCCAAACTTCTCCTTTAGCCAAACTTCTCCATCTCAGGCAGGCTCCTTTTGGCATTTGTCCATCCTAGGAAGTCGACCTTTCTGATTGCAAGTCTTCTAAACTTCACCTTCAGTCGGACTCCTCCACTAGCTAGACTCCTTCCGGACTTCATCCTCAACCAAACTTTTTCGTCAATCGAACTCCTTTCGAATCCATCCTATAGACCTCCTTCCAGATTCCTCTAATAGACTTCCTTCAGGATTTTTCTAGCTAACTTTCAAACTCCTTCCGATTGAACTCCATGCAGCTGCCTAGAAGAGCCTCCACACCAATGCAGATTCAACAATCTGTGGAGCATGAACCTATTTACACATTGACAATCCTAAAGAAGTCCAAACTCCTCTAGAGTTGATGAAACTTGAAGCTCTTCGACGCCAGCACCTACCTCCACCGAACTTCAACTATTAATTTTCAATGAATTGGTACATCACGATAATAGACACCATCCTCTATAACAAACTCCACATGGCCTCGAATGGCCCACTACCGGATGGTTACAGCTGTCACTATCAGTTTGTTACAGGCTTCACCTATATAAGAGACCTTCTAGATATTCTTTTTTCTCTAAGCTCTAAACTCTCCTTCCCTTCTTAAAACTCTACTAAAATCTCTCTGAGTACTCCATTTTTGTTAGCTGAAAGAGCTGACTTGATCATTGGAGTATCTTGCTAGAGCCACCATCCCCGACTCCGGATGAGACTTATTTTGTTGGTCATCAACAGTGACCTCATCTTCTCTAACTCCAACCTCAATTTTGTGAGCTTAGAAGTGGCACTCTCAAGTCTTAGAAATATGAGAAGATAGGTCATGGGAAGATGAGAGTAAGCCAAAAGAAGAATCAATTTCAATAGTAAACTTTAGAAACTGGGCCGGCTCATTCTGAGACTGAGCCAGCTCAACTAAAAACTAGGTCAGCTAGATCTCAGAGGAAAATCTAGATAGAGAGCAGCATTTTTGGACTGTTGATATGGTACATAACTGGGTCGGCTCAGTCTCAGACTACAGTCGTAGGTTAGCCGGCTCAATCTGAAACTAGGTCGCTCAATTTTTATGGATTATTATTTTATGTACGTGGGTTGTTTGGATTTGGAAAGTTTTTCTATGAGCTTGGGCTTGACCCTTTATAAAGTATATATACTGAAAATAGGTCAAGATTGTAAGAGTGCTGAAATATAGTGAATAAAAGCTCTTTTCTTTCGAAAATCTCTTCTTCTCTTCTTCTTCATTTCTTAATTTATTTGATCATGCTTCCACAGAGATCTCTAAGAAGTACTTTCTTGTTGCTTGGCTAATCATCGATGTCCATGTCGATCCGTATGGAAAGAGCGCATATTTTCAACATTTGGTATCAGAGCGGTGTTGCATGGAAGGAAGGAAGACACTTAGGATTTACTACATCCAGGATCTATTGCATCAAATTTTATCCTAAAAACTTTTAGTTTGCTTCGTGGTTGTCTCTAGATTGAGGTGGAGATTGTCTACATGGAGGAATGATGATTCAAAAGTTTGAAAAGAGGATCTAGGGCTAGTTAGACCTTCTATGAAGGGTAGTTTTACTGGTGTGTGATCGTGAAGGATGTTAGGGTTCTATTCTTGACTTGTTTGAAGTCATGAGATCAAGTGGATTCAAGATGGATTTTGAGAAGTTCGACGATAAGAAAAATTCTACCTTATGGCAGTAAAGAGTAAAGGACTTATTGGTTTAGCAGAGGATCTACAAGGTCTTGACAAAAGAAAGGTCAGAAAAGATCAGTGCTGAGGATTGGGAAGAGTTGAAGAAAATTACTTTCAGCACAATCTGGATGTACTTGGTCGATCAAATTTTGCTCGAGGTTTGCACAGAGACTACGGCAAAGGGCTCTGAGAGAGATTGGAGAACACGTACATGGGGAAGAATATGACGAACAAGCTATGGTTGAAGAAATAACTGTATTATCTGAGGATGCCCAAATGTGGAGATCTTGTTGCACATATCCAAAGGTTCAATTAGATGTATTCTGAGGTGATGATTTTGGATGTGAAGATCGACGAGGAGGATCAGGCATTGCTGCTATTATGTTCTCTCCCAAGTTTGTATGATGGTCTCATAACAATTTTAGTTTATGGAAAGAAGATCCTAAATTATGAAGAGGTTGTTGGTGTGCTCAGATCAAATGAGCAAAGGAAGAAGATCTGCAAGGGAGACCCTAAGTCTAAGATCTTGGCTATGAACGAAAGACAGAAAAGATCAAAAAAGAAGACAAGACAAAAATCCAAGGATAGGTCAAAGTCTCGCGATCAAAGGAAGACGATATTGAAATGTTATAAATATCATCAGTCTGGACATCTGAGGAGAGATTGTCCCCTTTTGAGATCAAAAAAAGAAAAGGCTAGCAAGGAAGATGATACAGCTTCTATGAGCAGTGGAGAAGACCTGTTAGCTGTATCAGATGGATCCATTGAGTGCGATACTATGTGGATATTAGATTCAGCATGCTCGCACCATTATACTTCTCATTGAAAGTGGTTTGCTACCTACCAGAAGGTCGATGGTGGAAGTGTCAGCCTTGGAGATGATCATCCATGCAAAGTAGCTGGAATTGGCTCTATTTGGATGAGGATGTATGATGGGATCATTCATACATTATCAAATATTAGGCATGTACTGGAGTTGAAAATGAATTTGATTTCTTTAGGCTACTTGGAGGAGCAGGATTATGCTTTTAGTAGCCAGGCTGGGAGTGGATGTCTAAAAATTTTTAACAAAGCTTTGGTGGTGATGAGAGGTAGAAGACTAAGCAACAACCTTTACAGAATGGAAGGCTCAGTGGTAAATGATAGTGCAGAGGTGCTAGCAGCAGCACAGGAGAAGTAGATTTTATATCGACTGTGCCACTATCGGATCAATCATATGAGTGACCATGGGCTCACAGAACTAAGCAGAAGAGGTATGATCCCAGTCCTAAAGAAGATGGGCACAGATCTTTATGAGCCATGTATCTTTGGCAAACATTATAGGATGAAATTTGCTAGAAGTACTAAGCACAGTAAGGGAGTGCTGGATTTAGTGCACTCGGATGTGTGGGGACCAGCTCTTGTATCAGCTAGAGGTGGGGCAAAATACTTTGTTACTTTCATTGATGATTTCTCAAGGAAGGTATGGATTTATCTAATCAGAGAAAAATTAGGTGTTTGCCTGGTTTAGAGCCTAGAGACCTGAAGTAGAGAAGGAGTTAGGAAGACAGGGAAAGTGTCTAAGTTTGGACAATGGAGTAGAGTATACTAGCCTAAAGTTCAGGATGTATTGTGAGGAAAATGGCATTAAACACCATTACACGGTGAGGATGACTCCCCAGCAAAATAGTGTCCTAGAGAGGATGAACCTGACACTGATCGATAAGGCATGGAGTTTGAGGCCATAGACATCACTCCCAAAGTCCTTTTAGGGTGATGCTCTAACTTTTTCTTATTTTCTTGTAAACAGGTCCCCTCATTATAAGCTGAATGGAGGCATTTCAAAAGATGTCTAGAGTGGGAAGATGGTGGAGCTTGGCCACCTGAATGTTTTCGATTGCACAACCTATGCACATATGGAGGCAGTTGAGAGGAGAAAATTGGATCCAAAATCTTAAAAGATGACATTCATAGGGTATCCATAAGGAGTCAAGGGATACCTGCTGTGGGACTCTCAGGCACAAAAGTCAGTGATCAGTAGGAACGTTATCTTTGATGAGAAGAGCATCTTGAGGAGGTCTGGGATAGATGAAACTGAAGAAACAAAGGTGAACAGCGGTGGCCAGTTAGAGAATGATGGCATGCAAGTTACATCCACTTACAGGAGTGTTCCTGTTGAGGTAGAGCTGGATAGAAAAGTATTATCTCAGATTGAAAATCAGTATGGAGGGTTGGCAATTCAGATAGATGTGCGATGCAGCCACAAACATCAGGCAGGGAAGTACTAGTAGGAGTAGCTTTGCACAAGTCTTAGCGTACTATTAGGAGACTGGTCAGATATGGCATTGATGAGGTTATCTCCTATGCACTTATCACTACTAGTGGAGATCCAAAGAATTATGCAGAGGCCATGGAATGTGAGGATCATGATTCATGGATGCAGGCCATGATGGAGGAGATGGAATCACTTGAGAAGAATCAGACATGGCAGCTGGTGGATATTCCAGAGGGTGCTCGACCTATTGGCCCAAAGTGTGTGATCACAAAGAAAGAAGCACCTTCAGAACAAGGTGGAATCAGATTCAAAGCAAGGCTGGTAGGAAAGGAATACTCACAAAGGGAAGGGATTGACTACATAGAAATTTTTTCTTCTATAGTGCGTCATACATATATTTGAGTTTTGCTATCACTGGTGGCACAGCATAATATGAAATTAGAACAGATGGACGTGAAGACATCCTTCCTTCATGGGACTTTGGAGGAAAGAATCTACATGAAGCAGCCAAATGGTTTCATGGAGATGAGATGGGAAGAAAAGATGTGTTTACTCAGGAAGTCTTTGTATGGCTTGAAACAATCCCCTCATTAGTGGTATCAAAGATTTGATAGCTTTGTCTTGAGCTTAGGTTTTAGCAGATATGAACATGATTGTTGTGTCTACATCAAAGATATAGATAAGGAGGATGCCCTACCTGTTATTGTATGTAGATGATATGCTCCTAGCCAGTAGAAGCATGGATGCTGTGAAAAGGTCGAAAAGGGCATTATCATTTGAATTTAAGATGAAAGATTTGGGTCCAGTTGAGAAAATCCTTGAAATGGAGATTTGCAGAGATAGGTGCAAAGGAGTGCTCCATTTGTCATAAGAAAAGTATGTCTAGAAGGTTCTAAAGAGGTTTGGGATGGAGAAGGCCAAACCTGCAGAGGCACCATTATCGAGCCATATGTCTCTCTCCAACTTACAGTGCCCCCAGTCAAAAGAGGAGAGAAAGTACATGGAATGAGTCCCTTGTGCAAATGCTGTAGGTAGTGTGATGTATACTATGGTGTGCTGTAGACAAGATATAGCACATGCAGTGAGCATGGTTAGTAGATACATGGCTAATCCTTGGAAGAAACACTGGAAAGTATTGAAATGGATATTGAGATATCTGCATGGAATAAGGGATTATGGTTTCATGTTTTGTGGGCAGCTGGGAGGATTTGGAGAACAATCTGTGAAGATGTGTGAAGGTTCAGGTCCTTTGGAAGGGTTTGTTGATGCAAATTATGCTGATGATCTTGATACAAGAAGGTCTACTACTGGATACCTCTTCTGTGTATATGGTGGACCGATGTCTTGGAGATCAACCCTTCAGCCAATCACAATCTTGTCTACCATAGAGACTGAGTACATTGGGATAATGAAAGCTGCAAAGGAAGCCCTTTGGCTTAGGAGGTTGATTGATGTGTTGGGGGTGGAGCAGAGCAAGATTACACTATTCAGTGATAGTCAGAGTGCTCTGTTATTGGCACGGAACCCAATCTATCATGCACGCACAAAGCATATAGACGTAAGGTACCATAGGATTAGAGAGCTAGTGGAGGAAGGTGAAGTGAAATTGATGAAGGTTCATACCAAGGAGAATCAGTCTGATGCACTTACGATGGTACTTCCTAGAGATAACTTTAAGAGATGTGTGGCACGGATGGATCTGTTTGAGAAGAGATGAGTTCACAAGGACTTGGAAGCACCAAGATGGAGAATGTGAGCTTAGAAGTGGCACTTTCAAGTCTTGGAAACATGAAAAGATAGGTCATGAAAAGATGGGAGCGAGTCGGAAGAAGAATCAATCTTAATAGTAAAGTTTAGAAATTGAGCTGACTCACTTTGAGACTGAGCCAGCTCAATCCAGGACTGGATCGGCTAGATCTCAGAGAAAAATCTAAATAGAGAGTAGCATTTTTAGACTGTTGGTATGGTATACAACTGGGTCGGCTCAGTCTAGGACCGAGCCGACCCAGTTGCAGGTTAGTTGGCTTAGTCTGAAACTGGGCTGGCTCAGTTTTTGTGGGTTATTATTTTATGTACGTGGATTGTTTGGATTTGAAAAGTTTTTCTATGAGCTTGGGCTTGACCCTTTGTAAAGTATATATACTGAAAATAGATCAAGATTGTAAGAGTGCTGAAATATAGTGAATAAAAGCTCTTTTCTCCTAAAAATCTCTTCTTCTCTTCTTCTCTATTTATTGATTTATTTGATCATGCTTTTGTAGAGATCTCTAACAAGTACTTCCTTGTTGCTTGGCTAATCACCAGCGGCCATGCCGATCCATGTGGGAAGAGTGCATATTTCCAACAGATTCTGATGACAATCAGATTTTGCATCAATAAGATTGGTGCTAGAGGAAGGGCCTCTTTCTCTTGAGATGCTCTTATTCTTAAAGGAGTGCTCAGTAGAGATCTCTCTCCTTCCCCTCAGGGTTCCTCTTTCCCAGTCGATCTCATGAAGATGCCTCCTAGAAAGGATTTCACCTAGCGATTGACCACCTCCGCAGCTAGATCTCATCCAAATCTACCCGCTCCCATCTCATCCCAGGGATCTCCAGTTCCACTAGTGGCAATGGTGGATGCAAAGCAATTTAACCTATTGGTTCAGTAGGCTAGGAGCCTCACTGAAGCAGTTTAGGCCATGTAGCAGCAGCAACCACTGGTGTCAGCTTGGATGGAGCAGGCTTCTCTAGAATCCTAGGACCCAATCTTGGGATGACTGTCTTAGGTGAGTCAGCCGATCACCTCTGAAAAAGGAAAGCAAAGGGTAGGGAGCCCCTGGTTTGACCATGACTCTACCTCTGGAGGGACTCTGCCCCTGTTCAGTCAGAAAACTTTAGAGATCCACGACCGTAAAGATCTGCTGGATCGAAAGCTGCAAGAAATAAATCGATGGATTGAGGAATTCTGCCATGCTCTCTTCTCCCATGATAATGATATCTATACCAATTCTTCTTTCTCTCGTCAAATCATGTAGGAACCGATCCCACCAAATTTCAAGCTCTCATAGTTCGAGAGCTATGATGGGACCATTGATCCGATTGACCAACTGGAGGCCTTTTGGACATGATGCTACTTCATAGCACACCAGATGCCATCTTATGTCAAGTTTTTCCATCTACTCTGAAGAAAGCAGCAAGAAACTGGTACTCTGCACTGAAGTTGGGTACGATCTTCTCTTTCGATCAGATGAGCCATCAATTCATGGCTCACTTCATCAGTAGCCGACATCCCTGATGAGGCTCGGATTTCCTCATCTATATAAAGCAGAAGGAAGGGGAGTCCGTTCAGGCCTATGTCAACCGCTTCAATGCTGTTACTCTGGAGGTCTGAAACTTAAATCAGTCAGTAGTGCGGCCTCCAAAAGAATGATTTATTATTCTCTCTGAAGAAGAAGTACCCTAAAAATTTTACTAATATGCTGGCTTAGGCTGATGGTTACGCCCGAACAGAAGAGACCTTCAAGGTGAAGGATGAAGCAGCCATGAGATAGCGGTAGGTGGGTGATTCAAGCAGGCTCGCAGCTGAAGAAAAGCCAAGCAAAGCTCGACCATGCTCTAGAACACCTCTTGAGTGTAGACGAGCTCGAACTCCTCCTCGAGCTCATTATCAAAGAAGCCCTGATTAATGGGTACGTCAGAACTCTCCCCCCAGAAGGTTCCACACCTATGCTCTCCTCAACAGTTCAAAGACTCAAGTCCTAATAGAGATCAAGGAGCAACTACTGAGGCTGGAGAAGATGCGTTCTCATCTCGATAAGTAAAATTCTACTAAGTACTGCCTCTACCATCGTGACCATGGTCATGATATTGAGGAATGCATCCAGCTCCAAGATGAGATCAAGAAGCTCATCAGGTGAGGCTGGCTTGGTCGATTCCTGCAATGTTAGTCTAAAGTAAGGGAAGATCGATCAAGGGCACTGCTCCAGCCCAAACCATCAAGGAGAGAAGTGCAGCAAGGAGATCAGCCACCCCTCGGCATCATCAATACCATTTTTGGGGGACTTCGATGGGGAGAGGCCGGTAGATCAGTAGGAAAAGTGAAGAAGCAAAGGACTAAAGAACCAATAACTTTCACTGATGAAGATGCTCAAAGAGTTCAATTTTCACATAACATCGCAGTTGTAATCTCTCTAAACATTGCTGACTATGATGTATGCCATGTTTTGATAGATAATGGAAGCTCTGTTGATGTCTTATTTTATGATGCTTTCTCTAAAAAGTCTATACCGAATAACCACCTGGGATCTATAAGTTCCCCATTGGTGGGTTTCACTGCAGATGTTATGCCAGTTGAGGGAATAATGATGCTAACTATGGCTGCAGGACAATACCCTAAATGGACTAGAGCGTAGGTCGATTTTTTAGTAGTAAAAGCTTCCTCTGCTTCCAACACAATTCTTGGCCAACCTGATCTGAATGTACTTCGGATAGTAGTATCCACTCATTACCTAAAGATGAATTCTTAATAGGTCATGGGATTGGGGAGGTCAGAGGAGATCAAGCTCTAGCAAGGGATTGCTACACCATTGTCCGGCAAAAAGGTGGCCAACCTGACCTTTTCCTAGTCGATGGGCTAGATGTTCAGGATGACCTTACTAAGGAGCGGGGCAAACCCATGGAGGACCTGGTAGTTGTCTCTCTAGATGATGGGAACATAGAACACATGGTGTAGATCGGCTCTAGCTTGGATGGAGAAGTTTGGAAGGAGCTCATTGCCTTCTTATAGAAGAATGCTGATGCCTTTGCCTGGGCCCCCATAGACATGCCAGGAATTGATGCCGAGGACATTGAGCATCGATTGGCTGTTGACCCTAAATGCAGACCAGTGAAAGAAAAAGTTCGAAGCCATGCACCAAAAAGATAGAAGGCGATAGCAGATGAAGTGGACAAATTTTGTAAAGCTGGGCTCATTTGGAAAGTCAACTATCCAAGTTGGATCTCGGATGTGGTCCTAGTCAAGAAGGCCAACGGCAAATGAAGAATGTGCATAGATTTCAAAAAGCTGAACAAGTTCTGCCCAAAAGATAGTTACTTCCTATCCAGAATTGATCAACTGGTGGACACAACTTCGAGCCATGAGCTTCTCACCTTCATGGATACCTTCTTCAGCTACAATCAAATTCGGATGGCACCAGAGGACGAGGAGAAAACTGCTTTTATTACTGACCGTGGTCTTTATTGTTATAGGATCATGCCCTTTGGGCTCAAAAATGCAGGCACGATATATCAGCATCTGATCAATAAGATTTTTAGAGAGTAGATCGATCGCAACATGGAGGTTTTCGTAGACGACATGCTTGTCAAGAGTCAAACTTTGATCAGCCACGTCGCTGACATTGAAGAGATCTTCAACGCTCTCCGAAGATATAAGATGAAGTTGAATCTGACCAAGTTGAATCCAAAGATATAAGTTGAATCTGCCTTAAGGTTCATAGTCTCAAGGTAGGGAATCGAGGCCAATCCAGAGAAGATCCAAGCCATCCAAGAAATGGCTGCACCAAAATCAATAAAAGAAGTTCAGCGCTTAACTGAAAAAGTGGCATCTTTGAATCACTTTGTCTCGAAGTCGGTTGATTGGAGCATGCCCTTTTTTTAGGCACTCAAATAATCGAAGAACTCCTACTCAACCACTGAATGTCAACAAAATTTTAAAGAGCTCAAGGACTACCTTCGTTCACTTCTCCTATTAGCAAAGTCCGAACCCAAAAAAAAATTATTTTTATGCCTGACAGTCTCCCTAGTAGCCCTTACGGCAGTCCTATTCAAAGAAGAGGCAAAAGTATGGCGATCGATCTACTACATAAGTTGAGTCTTGAGGGACGCCAAGACTAGGTATACTAAGTTAGAAAAACTAACTTATACTCTACTGATTGTAGTCCGGAGGCTCCGACCTTATTTCCAGGGGCACGCCATAACTCTTCTCACTGATCAATCAATTAAAGCAGTCTTTCATCAAATGGATGCCTCCAAAAGAATCGCAAAATAGGCAATCAAACTTACAAAATTTGATATCAACTTTCAGTCCTGGCCATCAATCAAAGCATAGATATTAGCAAATTTTATAGTGGAATGTACCATTCCAAATGAAGCCAAGCTTGAACAGAATGAAACCAGTTTTCTGTGGTTACAGCTGGGCTCCCCTGAGGAGAGAGCCAATATTCTTGAAGGTTTTTGGGCCCTATATGTGGATGGCTCATCTAATGCTTCTGGTGCGGGTGTAGTGCTGATCTTAGTTAACCTAGATGGAGTCGTCGCCGAATATATACTGCGCTTAAAATTCTTTACAACTAATAATGGGGCCGAATATGAAACTCTGATCGTAGGGTTAAAGATAGCTAAAGAGTTGGAAGCAGATCGGCTCCAACTCTACAGTGATTTTCAACTGGTGGTCAGACAGGTTAGCAGTGGTTATGAAGCCTGGGAGGAAAGAATGATAAAATATCTCAAAAAGGTGAAGAACTTAACCCCGACCTTCGATAATTTTAGCATCCAACAGATTCCAAGATTTGAAAATACATGAGTTGACCTTCTCTCTAAATTGACCACCTTAGCACCAGCCGAACTGCCCAAGGAAGTTTTTATTTTGAGATTCTAAAATACCCAAGTTCGAAAGAGTGACAGTCTGTGATGCAAGTTGACCATGAGCCATGTTGGATTGACTTACTGATTGCTTATCTCAAGGATGGAGTTCTTTCTTATGATCCAAAAGAAGCTCGAAAACTTAAAAATCAAGCCTCCCAATATGTTCTGCATGAAGGCAAGCTGTATAAAAGGTAATATTCCCTATCACTCTTGAGATGTCTTAGGCCTTCAGAAGCCGACTTTGTCTTATGGAAAATGCATGAAGGAATCTATGGAAGTCATGTAGGGGCCAGATCCTTATCGCATAGACTATTTCAGCAGGATTACGATTGGTTGACCTTGTACCATGATTCTATAGAGTATGTCAAGAAATATGATCGCTGTTAGAGAAATACAAACATTCAAAGGCAGCCAGCTTCCGAACTTACACCCTTGAGCATCCTGTGGCCATTTGCTCAATGGGGAATGGACATACTCGGACCTTTTTCCATGGCATCTGGACAGCATAAGTTTCTCTTGGTGGCAATAAACTATTTCATAAAGTGGATCGAGGCTGAACCTCTAGTGAAAATCACTAAAGCAAAAGTACATGACTTCATCTGAAAGTCGATCATTTGTAGATTTGGCTTGCCTCAAATTCTCATAATAGATAATGGGCGGTAGTTTGCCAGAGCAAGATTCATCGAATCCAGAAGATTTAAATATCTTCCATCATTTTACATCAGTTGCCCATCCACAAGCAAACGACAAAGTCGAAGTAATAAGCAGAATCCTATTGCAAGGTATTAAAGTAAGACTTGAAAGAGCAAAGAGGGCCTAGGTGGATGAACTCTATCACATGCTCTGGGCATACCAAACTATCCAAAGATTGCTAACTATGGAGATCCCATTTGCCTTAGCTTTTGAAATAGAAGCGGTCATCCCAATAGAACTCAAACTTTCATCAGCACGAGTCTTGACATTCAATGAGCAGCACAACTCACAGGACCTCAGGGCTAATCTCAGCTTATTGGAGGAAAAATGAAAAAAAACTCCAGTTTGGATGGCAGCCTATAAGCAAAAAGTAGCTCGTTACTACAACTCTATAGTCAATGGCAAAACATTCAAAGTAGGGGACTTGGTACTTCAACGAGCAGCCATTTCACAACCTCAAAATCAAAGGACCCTCGCCCCAAATTGGAAAGATCCTTACGAAATCAAAAAGATCATCCAGCCTGGAACTTACTATTAGAGGGAGCTCGGAGGCACCGATCTCTCATGCCCATGGATCTCAGAGAACTTATGCATGTACTATCAATAATCTCATTTCAATAAAATCTTCTTATTTTAATATCTTCAATCTTGGTGCAAAACTATGATGATAGGAAATAGCCTTTCAAACTTTGTCGTTAGATGAAGTTAGCTATGTTAGGAACATGAGGAAAACCTCCTCCTAACATTGAGCTAAAGCAAAGACCTCGGTTACTTAAGCCGGGATGTGGGAAGAGGCCCCTTCAATGGCCCTTTTTGTTAGATATGTGTGCCCTTGAAGCTAGATTGGCTAACACTTGTAATACACTTCTAAAGATAAAATTATAATTTTGACTATAAATAAAAAAATAAATTATTTTCTATCATAATGTGTATTTGAAAATATCTGTGGTACATCCCTTGAGTTAATGACAATGATAGTTCATATTTTCAAGAGTTGAAAATTTAAGACATGAATTTTCATTATTAACTCATAAAATGCTTCCGACCATAGGATCATCATGAGGATGATGATTGATCTGGAAGGTTGGTATACGATCACTTTTTTAGGATAGATTAGTCTTGAGTCTATGGTGTAGAGACACCAGAGCAAAAATACAGATACTCGTTAGAGAATAAGGGCATCGAGCATGATTTCCTCAAGCAATCATGAGGAAGTCTACCTTCTCATTGATGACTGGCTTGAAGCTGTAGTGGTGTATCTAGTTCTTTGACCTAAGGTGCATCGATAATTCACCTCGAGGGTATTGTAGTTTGACTACACCATAACTCGGTTTCCTAGCCATTCGAAATCCTGAGGTGTATGTTAGCTATAGCATGTTCATTATAGGAATTGGATTGCACCAATAAGGGATCTATCTACCTCGGTAGAAGAGAAGCAACCCTATGATGATCATGAGAATCAAGTCCATAAGGCCATGGCCATAGCAGAGTGAAATAATAGAAAGAATTTCTATTAGGATTTTTACATTGAACTTGAATTGAATGATTAATGTATATGATGGATATTAGGATTTGACGAGATCATCATAACCCTAATCCGATCGGGGCTCAAGATAGAGAAACTTAATCATATAGAAAACTGCACGGAGAGGTTCACTTTCAGTTCTGATGGATTGCCACCATATGTTGCTAGATATCATTATTGGATTTTGGGAGCAATTAGAATGATTTGAATGATCGATCATACTAGTTGTCTGAATCAGAAAAGTTTTGATCCATCAGAAAGTATTTTGATGATGTCGATGATAGAGACCATGACTTATTGCATTATCATATGGAACTGAACCTAACTGGGTCACACAAATAAAGGTTTAGATCTGGATATCATCAATTGGATTAACCTAGTTCAATTGATTTGAATAAGATTCAATTAGGTTCAAGAAAATCATGCTAGCACATGATTGAGCCTAATGTTCTCCTTTAACAATCATTAAAACTTATCTCGACTAAACCAAATGTGTTTGGGCTCACTCAGAAACTTTTACTTGGTCTGGCTAGAGCTTGTCCAGATCAGAAAAAGATTGCCTTAATTTATGAAATAAATTTGAAACAACACCAGCCATTTTCCATCACCTGCTAAATCTTGTCTTTAGACTTTGGTCAAATATTGACCTTTGACACTTGGACATCTGCCCATGTGTCATGCACCCAAAGGAGAGAACCTTGGCCCTTGTCCCCCTACTAAAAAGTAGACAGACAAATGGCGCACACATAGGGAGGCATGCATCCCATGAGGATAAGATTTGGAGTCCCATACAAATGGGACTCTAGTTGCTTCAGGGAATCAAACTAGATGGTGCTAAGAAGACTTATTTGATCCAATCGTGGCACCATCTAAGGAGAGTTTTGAGGGACTCTAATCTAATTAGATTAGATAATGTCATACCATCAATTAAATTTAGATTTGATTGCACAAAGAGCCGTGATTGACTGGGATGATGTTGCACTACATGACGCAGCAGGGTTTATATAAACCCTGTCTACGCCTAGAATAGGGAGCTTCTGCCTTTAGCCCATGCCACAAAGCTTTTCTCCCTCCCCTTCTCCATGCCACCCTCTGGTCCTCTCTCTCCTCTCCACACTCAAGAGGATTTGGGCATGAGTTAGGTGCGATCCAAGCAAGTGAAAGGCGATAGGAAAGGAAGAAGGCATTACTGCTGCAAGAGACAATGGTTGTTCTTCAAAAGAATTTTTGAAGATCTTCAAGATCAGATTTAGATCTAATTTTTAGAGGATTGATTGAGAAAGATAAGATCTCTAGATCCTACCTAAGTGGATACCAGTAGAGGCCAGGTGCTTGCGTGGCTACGTCCAGAACCTCAGGCAAACATCGACATCATCATAGGATAATTGGATTACCCAAAATAAAGGTATAATAAAATTAGATTTAATTTAATTTTTATTCTTATTTTATTTTTTAGATCAATAAGATTAGATCTGAAGAGTCTCAAATCTAATTAAGATCTTAGAAAAAAAATTTTAGAATATTTCTCTTGAGGCAATCAGATCTGAACAAACCTGATTTCAAAAATAAGATTTTTTCCTTCAACTGGTATCAGAGCCAGGTTCCAAAATTTATTAGATCTAATTTTAATTTATTTTTAATCTGATAATTAGATAATTTTAGATATCACATGAGATGTGATTAGATCTAAAATCAAAAAATTAAAAATTAAATAATCTAGATCAAAGATATATGAGATGCATGATTAGACTAGGAATAGAATTATTCTATGTGTAGTCTAACATGATCATAATTTTAATTTAATTAATTATAATTTTTAAATTTATTTATTTATTTTAATTTAATTAATTATAATTTTTAAATTTATTTATTTACTATTTTTTAATATTATAAATATTATAATTAGATTTAAAAAAATAAAAAATAAATTTATTTAATTTATTTATATGAGATATGATAGATAAATGTTTAGACTAGTTGTAGAATAGTTCTACAAAATTATCTAGAATAAATTTTAATTTGATATGATCAAATTTAAATCTTAATTTTTAGATGTTTATGTGATAATTTAGATCTAAAAATATGTATGATATGATACATGAAATGTATGCAAAATATGTTTTTAGTTAGATCAATTTTTATATATGTGATATATGATGTAAATCTAACTAGTTTTGTAGGTTTATCATGTTTCTGGTTAAGACATTCTGCTTGACCATCCGATCATTAGAACAAAGTAGGATTTAAAGGCCTCCTCCTCTCATTCAATAGAGTGTTCTTATGATGCATAGGGGTGCTACGCGTTCGTCCTTAATCAAAAATCTAAAATTTATTTTCTATAAAATATTAGATCCTGAAATCCTAGGATTTTATATACAAGCTTTGTTTATGAACCCTAAACTTAATTAAGAATTAAGATTATGAAACATATTAAATCAAAAATTAAAAATTTTTAGATTTAAGACATATTCAAAAAATTGGGTTCGGACTTGGGTAGCTCAATTAGGTCTAGTGGTTGATCAAACAGAATCAAGAGTTAGTTAGATGGGATCAAGAGTGCTTAAATTGATTAGCCTAATAAAATTAAGTCTAGGTCAAGGTTGAGTCACATGAGGGATCGATTAAGTTAACACCTTAGTGGTTAGAATCTAGATTGTAGGCTAGCCTGATTGGTTCTGGCTTAATAATTTGGAATATAAGGTAAGTTTGACAGATATGACTGACTGATTTTTAATTAGGAGCTACTCAACTCGAATGCATTCTTGTCAAGTTAATGGCATATTCTTTCAACCGGTCTCACTTACTTGGCCATATTTGTTGGCTCAGTTCTGATCTAAGGTGGCTAACAGTCCGAGCTAACCCATGCCACTAGGTTAGTCATAATGGTTATGGTTTTGTCAAGTCAAGTTTAAAGAGACCTAAATCAAATCTTCTTAAGAAAAGATTAAGTCTAAGATCTTCCACTATTGTAGATGTGCGGCCCCTTTTCGGGGTTGATTGTTCTCAACTGGTCACAGTGGTTCAATTGCACAAGGAAGATGCAACCATGTCTATTAGGCATTGGATGCTACGAGCTGAAGGATGGATTGGGCTCAGTATTTTGGATATGGTGAGAGACCAAATTAGAAATCCAATCTATGCAAATAGTAGGTCTGACTTAACTAAGGAATGGATCAATATTTCGGGCGTGGTGAGATTCATGAATTAGAGACCAAGCCTGGGTGCACCATGATTAGAGAATCATTGGACAAGAGTTGTTCACTCATTAGCTAACCCAACACCAAAAACTATTAGGTGAGGTGATGAGTTAGTTTGTGGGACTGCACCACCCACTAGAAATCAATAATCGTGAAGATTTTCACATCTCTATAGAGGAAGTGTAGGGATCCAAAAAAATAGTGGGAGCTAATTTGTTTAAAAATCAAACTCCTAAATAAATTGGTCAAGTCTTAATTACAAAATCAAACTAGAGACTTTGACTCTCTATAGGAAAAAGAAAAATATCTGCATCCAACACACTAGCCCGTATCCTAGACACCCATAGATTGACCAGACCCAATTACAAGGATTGGCTCCAAAACTTTAAAATTATTTTAAATTCTGAGAATTTGACTCATGTATTGGACCAGAATCCTCCCACCTTACCAGCTTGTCCGTCTGCTGAACAGAGAGCATCTCTTGACAAATGAATGGATGAAGATAATAAGGCTAGATACTACATGTTGGGCTCAATGTCTGATGAGCTTCAGCATCAACATAAAGATATTAAGACTGCCTATCAAATATTGGCTCACCTGTGAGAGTTGTTTGGTGAACGGAGTCGCACAACCAAATATCAGGTCACTAAACGACTTTTTAAGGCTAAAATGCATGATGGGCAGTCAGTCCAAAATCATTATCTAATGATGATCAAGGACTTGGAAGAGCTTGAGAAGCTCAGAGTGAAGTTAGACCAGGATCTGCAGAATGATATAATTCTGCAATCCTTGACTAATGCGTAAGGGCAGTTCATCATGAACTACCATATGCATAAACTTTAGAATATTCTAACCGAGCTTATAAATATGCTGGTTACTACTGAGCTTTTTATGAATGATTCTAAAGGCTCAATACTTACTATGGAATGAACTTCTTTCAAAAAAAAAATTTTTGGAAAGAAGAAGAAGTCAATGAACTACTAAGCTTTTTATGAAAGATTCTAAAGGCTCAATACTTACTATGGAATGAACTTCATTCAAAAAAAATTTTTTTGGAAAGAAGAAGAAGTCAGTGAAAAAATAGAAGGTGGAAGGAGGAAAGAAAGAAAAGGCAGAGTTGAAGATGAAGGCCACTGATAAAGAAAAATATTTTCATTATAATACTGATGGCCACTGAAAGCGGAACTGCCCTACATACCTGGCCATCCTGAAGAATAAGAAGATAGGTCCTTTTGGAGGTATGCTCCTTATTGAATCTAACCTTACGATTTCTTCCGCATCCAGTTGGGTGCTTGACTCTGGTTCTAGTGCTCATTTGTGCACTTCCATGCAGGGTCTTGAGGATAGCAGGAGGCTGAGGGATGGTGAGATGATCCTATGCATTAGAAATGGAGCAAGGGTTACTACTGTGGCCGTGGGAACCTACCCTCTTCGACTACTGTCAGACTTAGATTTAGTACTTAAGGATTGTTATTATGTGCCTATTGCAAGTAGAAATTTGATTCCTGTTTCATGTTTAGCACAAAAAGGCTATTAATTCATTTTTTAAAGGACCATTATAATATTCTTTATGAAAGAAATAAAACAGCAAGTAGTTTTCTTATTAACGATCTCTACCAGTTACATATTGATGTATCTATCTTTAATATCGAGCAAAATATGAATGCCATAAGATCAAAATGACCCAGGGATAATCCAAATGATAGGTATCTATAGCACCTAAGGCTAGGTCATATAGCAAAAGATAGGATTAACAAATTAGAAAAAATTGGACTATTGAGTTCGTTGACTTCCGAGTCATATCCAATTTATGAATCATGTCTTCATGGCAAAATGACTAAGCTCCTTTTTGTAGGACAAGAGGAAAAGGCCATGGAACTACTTGTCCTAGTATATACTGATGTGTGCGACCCATTTGATGTGCCGGCTAGAGGCAACTTTGACTACTTCATAACCATTATCGATGATTTATTTCGATATGGATATGTGTATCTTATGAGACACAAGTCTAAAACCTTTGAAAAGTTCAAAGAATTCAAACATGAAGTTGAAAAGCAAACTGAAAAATTCATTAAGGATCCTCGATCAGATCGAGGATGTGAATACCTTAGTCGGAAATTTCTGAACTATCTCAAGCAAAATGGCATAGTCTCTCAATGGACTCCATCTGGAATACCTCAACTCAATGAAGTTTTAGAATGGAGGAACTAGATCCTATTAGATATGGTCCGATCCATGATGAGCTTCACAAACCTCCCTGATTTTCTTTAGGGATATAGTCTGTTAACTGCTCTATATTTACTAAATAGGATTCTCTTTAAAACCATTCCTATCACAATGTATGAGATATGGCATGGTAAGAAACCAAGTCTGAGTCATCTCAAAATTTGGGGTTGTTTGACTCATGTCAAAAGACAACAAATAGACAAGTTAGACTATAGGTCCTTTAGAGCTCGATTTATGGGATATCCTAAAGTATCATTAGGATATTATTTCTATATTCTAGAAGACCATAATGTGATTGTTTATCAGCATACCATTTTTCTTGAAAAATAGTTTATTCAAGATGGTGGCATTGGAAAGCAGATCAAGCTCGAGGAGAAAGTCTCACAAGAGCAATGAGCTAAGGATCCTATGGAACTAAATCAGATTGAGCCAATACAATCACTACCTCCTCCATCTTGTAGATCGAAAAGAATTTTTCGTCCTCCTAAGAGGTACTTAGGTACTATTTCAGAGGAAGTAGAGAAAATATTCCTCATAGGTAATGGGGTTCATGGTGATGATCCCAAAACCTATGATGAGGTGATATCGTATATCAACTCCGAAAAATGGTTAGAGGTAATGAAGTCAGAAATTGACTCGATGCACTCAAACCAAGTCTGAACCTTGGTAGATTTACCTGAACGTATAGTACCTATTGGGTGTAAATGGATTTACAAGAGAAAGATTGGTGCAGATGGAAATGTGAAGACATTCAAAGCTAGATTAGTAGCAAAAGGGTATAGTCAGCGTGAAGGCATTGACTATCAAGATACCTTTTTGGCAGTAGCTATGCTAAAATCCATCCGCACATTACTTGCTATTACAGCCTATTTCAATTATGAAATATGGCAAATGGACATGAAAATGACATTCTTAAATGAAAACCTTGAGGAAGATATCTATATGAAATAGCCACTAGGTTTCACATCCAGTGATGCTGATGACAAAGTATGCAAGCTGCAAAGGTCCATATATGGACTTAAGCAAGCATCTCTAAGCTGGAATACTTATTTTAATGATGTGATCAAATTATTTGGTTTCATCAAGAACGAGGAGGAACCTTATGTTTTCAAAAGGGTCAGTGGTAGTGTTATTATCTTCCTCATACTGTACGTGAATGATATCCTCCTTATTGGAAATGATATTCCTATATTGACCACAGTCAAAATGTGGTTATCCAAAGAATTCTCCATGAAAGACCTAAGAGAAGCATCCTTCATTCTAGAAATTAAGATCTATAGAGATAGACCGAATAGGATGCTAGGTCATTCACAGAAGATGTACATAGAGAAAGTGCTAAAGAGGTTTAGAATGGAAAACTCCAAGAGGGGATTGGTACCCTTCAGTCATGGCATTCATCTCTTCAAGAAAATGTGTCCCAACACACCTGAGGAGATTGAACGCATGAGCAAGATCCCTTATGCTTCAGCAATAGGGAGCCTCATGTATGCCATGTTATGTGCATGACCTGATATAGCCCATGTTATGAGTGTCACGAGCAGATATCAGTCGAATCTAGATGAAGAACACTAGACTTCTGTGAAATGTATCCTTAAGTACTTAAGAAAAACTAATGATATATTGTTGGTTTTTGGTAATGGAGTGCTCTAAGTCTAGGGATATATAGACTCGGATTTTATATCCGATATAGATGATCGAAAATCAACATCTGAAAGTCTATTTGTGTGTAATGGTGCTGTCAGTTGGAAGAGTTTCAAGCAGACAGTAATAGCAAATTCCATCATGGAAGCAGAGTACATCACTACGTCAGAAGCAGCAAAGAAGGCATTCTGGTACATGAAGTTCACTGTAGAGATCGGAGTGATGCCATCGGATGCTATTACTCTGTACTGTGATAATAATAGAACCATAGTCCTAGCTAAGGAGCCGAGGTCTCACTAGAAATCCCTGCACATCGAGCGACAATACCAGCTCATCCGTGATTACCTCGAGAAAGGTTATGTTGAGGTCAAAAGAGTCGATTCTACAAACAATACGGTAGACCCACTCACAAAGCCGTTGGGCCAGTAGAAGATCGAAGCCCACCTTGAGAAGATGGAACTTAGATTTGTAGCCAATTGGCTTTAGGTCAAGTGGGAGTTTGTTAGATATGTGTGCCCTTGAAGCCAGATTGGCTGACACTTGTAATTCACTTCTAAGGGCAAAATTATAATTTTGACTATAAATAATAAAATAGATTATTTTCTATCATAATGTGCATTTGAAAGTGTCTGTGATACATCCCTTGAGTTAATGACAATGATAGTTCATATTTTTAAGAGTTGAAAATTTAAGACATGAATTTTTATTATTAACTCATAAAATGCTTTCGATCATAGGATCATCATGAGGATGGTGATTGATCCAAAAGATTGGTGTACGATTGCTTCTTTAGGATAGATAAGTCTTGACTCTATGATGTAGAGACACCGAAGCGAGAGTATAGGTACTTGTTAGAGAATGAGGGCACTGAGCATGACCACCTCAAGCAGTCATGAGAAAATTTACCTTTTCATCGATGATTGGCTCAAAGCTGCAGTGGTGTGTCTGGTTCTTTAATCTGAGGTGCATTGGCAGTTCACCTTAAGGGTATTATAGTTTGACTACACCATAACTCGGTCTTCTAGCCATTCAGTGTTAGATATATGTGCCCTAAAAGCCATAATTGGCTGACACTTATTGTACACTTCTAAGGATAAAATTATAATTTTGACTATAAATAATAAAATGAATTATTTTCTATCATAATGTATATTTAGTGTCTGTGATACATTTTTTGAGTTAATGGTAATGATAATTCTTATTTTCAAGAGTTAAAAATTTAAGACATGAATTTTCGTTATTAACTCATAACATACTTCCGACCATAGGATCATCATGAGGATGGTGATTGATCTGGAAGGATGGTGTACAATTGCTTCTTTATAGTAGATGAGTCTTGAGTCTATGGTGTAGAGATACCAGAGCAAGAGTACAGATACTCGTTAGAAAATGAGGGCATTGAGCATGACCACCATGAGCAGTCATAAGAAAGTCTACCTTCTCATCAATGACTGGCTCAAAGCTGCAGTGGTGTGTCTTATTTTTTGACCTGAGGTGCATCGACAGTTTACCTTGAGGGTCTTATAGTTTGACTATACCATAACTCAATCTCCTAGCCATTTGAAATCCTGAGGTGTATGTTGGCTATAGCATGTTCATTGTAGGAATTGGATTGCACCAAGAGAAAATCTATCTACCTCGGTAGATGAGGAGCAGTCCTTTGATAATCATGAGAATCACATCCATAAGCCCATGGACATGGCTGAGTGAAGTAATAAAAAGAGTTTCTATTAGAGTTTTCACATGGAACTTGAATCAAGTGATTAAATCATATGATAGATATTAGTGTTTGATGAGTTCACCTTAACCCTAATCTGATCGGGGCTCAAGAGAGAAGAACTTAATCACACATGTAACTGCACCAAGAGGTTCATTTTCAATTTTGATGGGTTTCCACCATATACTGCTAGGTGTCACTGGTGGATTTTGAAAGCAATTAGAATGATTTGGATGATCAATCATTCTAGTTGTCTGAATCAAAAAAAATCTGATCCATCGAAAGGTATTTTGATGATGTCGATGATAGAGATCACAACATATCCCATTACCATACAAAATTGAATCTAACTGGATCATACAAATAAGAATTTGGATCTGGATATCATCAATTGGACTAATCTAGTTCAATTGATTTGAATTAGATTCAATTAGGTTCAAGAAAATCGTGCGAGCACATGATTGAGCCTAATGTTCTCCTTCTACAATCATTAAAAGTTATCTCGACTGAGTCAAATATGTTTGTGCTCACTTAGGTACCTTTACTTGGTCTGACTAGAGCTTGTTCAGGTTAGAAAAGGATTGTCTTAATTTATGAGATAAATTTGAGACAATACCTACCATTTTCCATCACCTGCTAATTCTTGTCTTTTGACTTTGATCAAATATTGACCTTTAATACTTAGACATTTGCCCATGTGTCATGCACCCGTAGGAGAGCAGATTGAAGGGAAATCCTGATTTTCCGATCCAGGTTCGTCCAGATCTGATTAGATCAAGAGATATATTTCAAAAATTTTCTCTTGATCTCAATCAGATCTTGATATGTTTCAGATCTAATTCTTATTATTTTAATAAATAAAATAAAATAAAATAAATTAAATCAAATTTAATTTACCTGATTTGGGTAATCCTATTACCCTGTAGATGATCCTGATTGCAGCGGAAGGTTCTGGATCTTAGCCATGCAAGTGCCTGGCCTCTACCGGTATCCACTCAGGTTGGATCTAGAGATCCTCTTCTTCTCTATCACACCTCCAAAAATCTGATCTGGAGGATCTTCAAAACTCTTTTGAAGATCTGCAGTCGTCCTTTTCCAGCAGCGCAGCCTTCTTGATTTTGATCGCCTTTCCTTGATCTGAATCGCACCAACCTAAGTCCAAAACTCTTTTGGACGTGGAGAGCAAGGGGAGAAGAGACTATGGCGTGGAGAAAGAGGGGAGAGGCAGCCTTGGGGCATGGGGTTTCTCAATTGAATTGCATTAGAATTAGGGTTGGGCGCAGGGTCTTATTTATAGACCTCTTGTGATCCAACTCCTCTTCCTCTCAACCAATCACAACCCTTTGTGAAATCAGATCTAAATCTGATTGGTTGGAATAGAGACCCCTGGATTCCTCCTTAGAGGGTGCCTAAGACCAGTCAAACTGGATTCTTAGTAGAACTCTGATTGGAATCCAAAAGGGAGGTGGAGTCCTTGTCCAACAAGGACTCCTAGGCGCCTCCTACTTGGGCTCACGCCACCCTTGGCGTGCGCCCTTCTCCTTGCTAGGTTCTGGCAGGGGGACAGGCCCCCACCAACTCTCCAATAGGTGCATGACATGTGGTCAAAAGTCAAAGGGTCAATGGTCAATGTTTGACCAGTCAAAGGTAGACTTTTGACCAAAGTCAAAGAACAAGAAATGGCAGGTGACCAAAAATGGCAGGTAATGTCTTATAAAATAAGACAACCTTCTCTAACTTGGACAACCTCCAGTCAGACCATATGAAGGCCTCTGATTGAGCACAAACTCCTTTGGCTCAGTCAGGACAACTTATTTATGATAGTAAAAGAAGAACGTTAGGTTCAATCGAGTGCTAGCACGATTTCCTTGAACCTAATTGAATCTCATTCAGATCAATTGAACTAGATCAGTTCAATTGATGATCACCAGATTCAAACCCTTGTTTGTGTGACCCAGTTAGGTTCAGTTCTGTATGGTAATGGGATATGTCATGATCTCTATCATAGACATCATCGAAACTCCTTTCGATGGATCAGAACTCTTCTGATTCGAACAGCTAGAATGATCGATCATCTAAATCATTCTAATTGCTCCCAAAATCCACCAGTGACACCTAGCAGTATATGGTGGCAACCCATCAGAGCTGAATGCGAACCTCTTGGTGCAGCTACCTGTGTGATTAAGTTCTTCTATCTTGAGCCCCGATCAGATTAGGGTTAAGGTAAACTCGTCAAACCCTAGTCTCTGTCATATGATATAATCATTCGATTCGAGTCCAATGTGAAAACCTAAATAGAAACTCTTTCTATTATTTCACTCTGCCATGGCCATGGATTTCTGGACTTGATTCTCATGATCATCATAGGGCTACTCCTCTACCACCGAGGTAGATAGATTCCATCTTGATGCAATCCAGTTCCTACAATGAACATGCTATAGCCAACATACACCTCAGGGTTCCATATGGCTAGGAGACTGAGTAATGGTGTAGTCAAACTATAACACCCTCAAGGTGAACTGTCGATGCATCTCAGGTCAAAGAACCAGACACACTACTGCAGCATCGAGTCAGTCATTGACGAGAAGGTAGACTTCCTAATGACTACTCGAGGTGGTCACGCTCAGTGCCCTCGTTCTCTAACGAGTACCTATACTCTCGCTCCGGTGTCTCCACACCATAGACTCAAGACTCATCTACTAAAGAGAAGCGATCGTACACCAACCTTCCGGATCAATCACCATCCTCGTGATGATCCTATGGTCGGGAGCTATTTATGAGTTAATAATGATTATTCATGTCTTAAATTTTCAACTCTTGAAAATATGAATTATCATTACCATTAACTCAAAGGATGTATCACAGACACTAAATACATATGTGTGATAGAAAATAACCCATTTCATTAATTATAGTCAAAATTATAATTTTGCCCCTAGAAGTGTATTACAAGTGTCAGCCAATTCTGGCTTCTAGGGCACATATATCTAACAATCTCCCACTTGTCCTAAAGCCAATTGGCTACAAGTCTAAGTCCCATCTTCTCAAGGTGGGCTTCGATCTTCTGTTGGCCCAACGGCTTTGTAAGTGGGTCTGCCACATTATCTGCGGAGTTGACTCTCTTGACCTCAACGTAACCTTTCTCAAGGTAATCATGGATGGGGTGGAATCACCGTTTGCTAGGAACTCTTCCAGCATAAATAGTCTGCCAGATGTCGACTTTCGATCATCTATATCAGACATGAAGTCCGAGTCTGTGTATCCTTGAACTAGGAGTTCTCCGTTACCAAAGACCAGCATCATATCCTTAGTTCTTCTCAAGTACTTAAGGATACATTTCACAGAAGTCCATTGTTCTTCACCTGGATTTGACTGATATCTGCTTGTGACACTCACAGCATGGGCTATATCAGGTCGTGTACATAGCATGGCATACATGAGGCTCCCTATTGCAGAAGCATAAGGGATCTTACTCATGCGTTCTATTTCCTCAGGTGTGCTAGGGCACATTTTCTTGGAAAGATGAATACCATGTCTGAAGGGTATTAATCCCCTCTTAGAGTTTTCCATACTAAACCTCTTTAGTACTTCCTCTATGTACATCTTCTGTGAAAGTCCTAGCATCCTATTCGGTCTATCCCTATAGACCTTAATTCCTAGAATAAAGGATGCTTCACCTAGGTCTTTCATGGAGAATTCCTTGGACAACCACATCTTGACTGATGTCAACATGGGAATATCATTCCCAATAAGGAGGATGTCATCCACGTACAATACAAGGAAGACAACAGCGCTCCCACTGACCCTTTTGAAAACACATGGTTCTTCTTCATTTTTGATGAAACCAAACTTTTTGATCACATCATTGAAATGAGTGTTCCAGCTCCGAGATGCTTGCTTAAGTCCATATATGGACCTTTGCAGCTTGCAAACCTTGTGATCAGTATCACTGGATGTGAAACCTAGCGGCTGTTCCATATAGATATCTTCCTCAAGATATCCATTTAGGAATGCCGTTTTCACGTCCATTTGCCATATTTCATAATCGAAATAGGCTGCAACGGCAAGCAATGTGCGGATGGATTTTAGCATAGCTACCGGGAAAAGGTATCCTGATAGTCAATGCCTTCGCATTGACTATAACCTTTTGCCACCAGTCTAGCCTTGAATGTCTCCATATTCCCATCTGCACCAATCTTTCTCTTGAAGATCCATTTACACCCAATAGGTACTATACCTTCTGGTGGATCTACCAAGGTCCAGACTTGGTTTGAGTGCATCGAGTCGATCTCTGACTTCATTGCCTCAAGCCATTTCTCAGAGTCGATATCTGATATCGCCTCGTTGTAGGTTTTGGGATCATCTCCATGAGCACCATTACCTATGAGGAACATTTTCTCTACGTCCTCTGAAATAATACCTAAGTATCTTTCCAGGGGGACGGAAAACTCTTTCCGATCTATGAGGTGGAGGAGGTAGTGTTCTTATTGGCTCAACCTGATTTGGTTCCACTTGGTCCTTAGCTCATTCTGCTTGTGAGACTTTCTTATCAAGCTTGATCTGCCTTTCCAATGCCACTATCTTGAATAAACTATTTTTCAAGAAATATGGCATGTCGACTCACAATCACATTATGGTCTTCCGGAATGTAGAAATAGTATCCTAATGACTCTTTAGGATATCCTATGAATCGAGCTCTAAAGGACCTAAATTCTAACTTGTCCGCTTGTTGTCTTTTGACATAAGCCGGACAACCCCAAATTCTGAGATGACTCAGACTTGGTTTCTTACCGTGCCATATCTCATACGGTGTGGTAGGAACGGTTTTAGAGGGAACCCTATTCAGTAGATAAATTGAAGTTAATAATGAATGTCCCCAAAGGAAATCAGGGAGGTCTGTGAAGCTCATCATGGATCGAACCATATCCAATAGAGTCTGATTTCTCCGTTCTGAAACCCCGTTGAGTTGAGGTGTTCCTAGTGGAGTCCATTGAGAGACTATGCCATTTTCCTTAAGATAGTCTAGGAATTCCCGGCTAAGGTATTCACCTCCTCGATCTGATCGAAGAACCTTAATGGGTTTTCCAGTTTGTTTTTCTACTTCATGTCTGAATTCTTTGAACTTTTCAAAAGCTTCAGACTTGTGTCTCATAAGATACACATACCCATACCTAGACAGATCATCGGTAAAGGTAATGAAGTAGACAAAATTGCCTCTAGCCGGCACATCAAATGGGCCGCACACATCAGTACGTACTAGGGTAAGGAGATCTGTGGCCCTCTCCCCATGTCCAATAAAAGGGAGTTTAGTCATTTTGCCTTGAAGACAGGATTCACAAGTTGGATATGACTCGGAAGTCAATGGACTCAATAGCCCATTTTTCTCCAATTTGTTGATCCTATCTTCTGCTATAT
>QRFJ01003475.1:82812-113404 GCA_006176705.1 Cocos nucifera | reverse complement strand
ACTTCTATCAAACAAATTGATCTTTTCTTGGTCATGTAGGATTCTATCGTCGCTTCATCAAAGAGTTCTCTAAAATTTCTCGTCCTTTGTGTAATCTCTTGCTAAGGATGTTTTTTTAACTTTGATGAAAATTGTCTTAAAGCTTATGAAATCTTAAAAGAAGCTGTGACCAAAGCTCCAATCATACAACCTCCTAATTGGTCACTACCTTTTGAAATTATGTGCGATGCCTCAGATTTTTCCATAGGAGCTGTCCTAGGCCAAAGGGTAAACAAATGTCCTGTAGTGATCTATTATGCTAGTAGAACTCTGAATGAAGCACAAATGAATTATACCACCACTGAAAAAGAGTTGCTAGCCATTGTGTTTGCCCTAGAAAAGTTTAGATCATATTATTAGGATCAAAAACATAATTTACTCAGATCATTCACTTGAGATACCTGCTCTCAAAGAAAGATGCTAAACCATGATTAATTAGATGGATTTTACTATTACAAGAATTTGACATTGAAATTCGAGATAAGAAGGGATCTAAAAATGTTGTAGCAGACCATCTGTCTAGGATCCTAGTGAAAGATAATGAACCTGTATCAATCAGAGAATCTTTTCTAGATGAACAATTGTTAACAGTTTCACATACAAAGACTCCTTGGTTTGCAAATATTGTCAATTACTTAGTCATAGGATAAATTCTGATGGCTGGTCTAAGAATGAAAAGGATCGATTCTTTGCTCAAATCAAATATTATTTTTGGGAAGATCCTGAGCTTTTTAGAATTTGTGCTGATCAAATCATTCGTAGATGTGTTCCTGAATCTGAACAATGGAGTATCTTACAATTTTGTCATACTCTTGCTTGTGGAGGACACTTTTCTGGACGAAAAACTACGGCCAAAGTGTTACAAAGTGATTTTTATTGGCCAACATTATTTAAGGATGCCCATACTTTTAGTCAGGAGTGTTTTAAGTGTCAAGCCTTAGGGAATATTTCAAAGAAAGACATGATGCCTTTGAACCCCATTTTAGTGGTGAAATTTTTGATGTATGGGAATTGATTTATGGGACTTTTCCACCTTCCAATGGATTTGAATACATTTTGGTAGCTGTCGATTATGTTTCTAAATGGATTGAAGCAATAGCAACTCGAACCAATGATCATAAAGTAGTCCTAAAATTTATTCAGAAGAATATCTTTTCCAGGTTCGGATTTCCACGTGCTATCATTAGTGATGGGGGTACCCATTTTACAAATCATCAATTTCGAACTTTATTACGAAAATATGGGGTGACACATAAGATAGCTACACCATACCATCCGCAAACAAGTGGTCAGGTAGAAGTCTCTAATAGGGAAAATCAAGAATATCTTACAAAAGACTATTAGGCCTGATCGAAAAGATTGGTCAGATCGATTGGATGATGCATTATGGGCCTATAGGACAGCTTATAAAACCCCATTGGAATGTCTCCCTATAGATTAATCTATGGAAAAGCATGTCACCTTCCGATAGAACTTGAACATAAAGCATATTGGGCAATAAAATAATTAAATTTTAATTTAAACAAAGCTGGTTCCAATCGGATGTTACAATTAAGTGAATTAGAAGAATTAAGGCAAGAAGCTTATGAAAATTCAAAAATTTATAAGAAAAAAATGAAAGCCTTCCATGATAAACATATTTCAAGAAAAACCTTTGAGCCAAATCAACAAGTCTGGTTATTTAACTCAAGGCTTCGATTATTTCCTGGAAAACTAAAATCCAGATGGGATGGACCTTATATAGTTAATCATGTATTCCCACATGGTGCAATTAAACTCTATGATCCCAGGACTAAAATTTTTTTAAGGTAAATGGCCAAAGGCTTAAACCATATATCGAAGGGATATCATTAAATCGAAATATTGATCAAGTGTAATTAATAGAACCACAATGAATTAAACTGTATTTTGTCTGGCTGAAGACAATAAACTTAGCGCTTATTGGGAGGCAACCCAATACTTCTTGAATCTAATTTATTTTCTCTTTTAGGCTAAGTTGGAGAACCAAAAAGCGGAAGAAGGATCATAAGCTTCAAGACCCATGCTAAATAAATAAACATAATTTACACTCTTTTATTGAGGACAATGTCAATTCAGTTGGGGTAAAAAGTAAAAAAAAAAAATAAATATATAATATATATATATCAATAAAAATAAAAATTAATAATAATAATAATAATAATAATAAATAAAATATTAAAAAATTAAAAAAATAAATAAATAAATAAATAAAATAAAAATAATAAATAAATAATATATATAATAATAATAAAACTATTTAAAAAAAAAAATTGAACAAACCATATTTTGGGAAAGAGAATCTTAAGCAAAATAAACTAGGACAAGTAATAAAGTTAGAAAGTATTAACTAATAATGGTAGCGAGTCAAGAAGCAGATTATTTGGTCAGACCATTAGCAACCTACTTAGGTCATTTAAAGGCTAACAGCACTTCTACTTGCACATGCACACTAATGAAGCACAGCAGGTGTTTGATTATAAGGCTAAATTGAGGATTCAATTATCACTAAAAATTGATGGTTTATATATACTTCAATTAAAGAAACTTGAATTTAAGGAAAGAGCTACCTGCTTTCTAAAAAAAAAAAAAAAAAAAAGTGCAAAAAATAGAGTATATGTGGATTGCCCTAAACTAGAACTTTGCACCTTAAATGTAGAAGTTCACATCAAATGGTGAAGGGAAGGCCAGGATGCTCAGCATAATTTAAAAAAAAAAAAAAAAAAAAAAAAAAAAAGTGTGAAAGCTAACCTTAATTCATGCACTTAACTTGGGAGTATATAAAACTAACCAAAATAGGTGATAAAAAGAAGATTCATTTGCCCTTTGAATCAACACCCAAATGCTAAGTTAGTATTCACGAGATACAAAGTGCTGAAAATCTTTAGATGAACTCTAAGAAATTTATTAATCTATGAAATTTACTTTGAAACTCAATACTTAATGATATGTCTAATTTATCTTAAATTGATTTATTTTGAAGGAATCTCAACAAAATATGGTATTGAAAACTAAATTCTTTCTTTACTCGAGGACGAGCAAAGCTTAAGTTGGGGGGTGTGATAAGCATCGTAAATTCACCAATAAAAGTATTAATTTATTAATTAATTTATATTAATTTTTAAGAATTATTAATCAATTTATATATAATTTTTAAAAAATTCATATTTTTATTAATTAAAAAATTAATTAAAAAATAATAAAAAAATAATAAAAATTAAAAAATAAAATTTTATTATCAATAGAAAGAGCTCATTTTTTTGATCACAACGAAATAAATTTCAAGTAAAACGGAGCTAAAATGGAAAAGATATGAATTTTTAAAAATATAAAATAAATAAAAATTAAATAAAAAAAGAAAATGGCTCAGCCGGCTCCGCAAGCCGAGCCACCAAGCCAAGCCGAGCCACCAAGCCATCAAAGCCGACTCAGCCATTGAAGCCATCAGCCGGTCTACGATCCAGGCGTGGACCGCCAGCTCAGCAAAATCCGGCGAATCAGAGCCTGCCACGTGGTGGACCTAGACCCTTAAAGGGTCTACAGAAATTTATCGCGGCTCACAGGGCAATCTGGTCATTTCACTTGGCGACAGAAGCGTTGATTGGTTGCGGTGTGCGGTGCGGCCGGTCTACGCGGTCCATGGGAACAGTGATTGCGCGATCGGACGGCTGCGGTTGATTGCGGTTAAGATCGGACGGTCAGCATTTTTTTCGATTGCCAATTTCACTCGGATCACCATCGGATGGCAGCGCCTGATTCCAGCTTCGATCCGACGGTCCAGAATGCTCCCGACGGTGATCAGGACTCCCGAAGCGCGATTTGCGGCCAGATTTCCTCGATCAAGCGCGATCGGACGGCCAGAATTTAATCCGACCTGATCTGAGGCTGATACTGCATCCGATTTTGATGATTTTTGGACCGTTGGATTCCTATTGAATAGGCCAGATTTTATCCAGATTTATCCAGAGTCATATCAGAGCTATTTTTATTCAAATTTTATTCCAATTTTTTATGATTACAAAGGCAATTAGTCCCATATTGCCTTTAGAAAAAATATCCAGCCCTCCTAGCTCTATAAAAAGGACCCTAGGCCTCAAGAAATCAACATCTCCGATCAAGGTGAAGCTTTGGTACAGGGCGAAGCCAGGCTATGGGTTAAAGGCTGCTTCGAAGCAATGGGTGCCGAGAAGAAGAGCCGAGCTTCTACACCATCTTTCTGCCAATGCCGATCCAAGATCAGAGATCAGGCTATTTTATTTTTTATTAAATTCTTTTTTTTAAATTTTATGTATTTAAATTCTAAAATTTTAATTAATAAAAATTTTTATTATTTGCTTTTAATTTCTTGCTTTTAAATTTATTTTTCTTTATTGCTTTTTAATTTTATTGCAAGTAGATGCTAAGATCTAACTAGTAGATCTTAGTACCAAGTTTAAATTTCTGCATCTTTAATTTTTTTTATTTTAGATCTTTTTTTGACTTTAATTTTTAAAAAAATCCTTTTCTTTCTTTTCTTAAAAAAAAAAAGAATCAAAGATTTAAAATAAAAACACTACCTTCCCTGTGGATTCGACCCGACTCACTACTATCTACGCATTTTCAATGATTTTAAGAAGTCGGATTAAACTGATAAACACGGTGTCTTAACGACAGCATCGTGTCCCTATCAATATCCTTAGTTCTTCTCAAGTACTTAAGATACTTTCACGAGTCCAGTGTTCTTCACCTGGATTGATGATATTGCTTGTGACACTCACAGATGGGCTATATAGGTCGTGTACATGCATGGCATACATGAGGCTCCCTTTGTAGAAGATAAGGATCTTGCTCATGCGTTCTATTTCCTCAGGTGTGCTAGGGCACATCTTCTTGGAAAGATGAATACCATGTCTGAAGGGTATTAATCCCCTCTTAGAGTTTTCCATACTAAACCTCTTTAGTACTTTCTCTATGTACATCTTCTGTGAAAGTCCTAGCATCCTATTCGGTCTATCCCTATAGACCTTAATTCCTAGAATAAAGGATGCTTCACCTAGGTCTTTCATGGAGAATTCCTTGGACAACCACATCTTGACTGATGTCAACATGGGAATATCATTCCCAATAAGGAGGATGTCATCCACGTACAATACGAGGAAGACAACAGCGCTCCCACTGACCCTTTTGAAAACACATGGTTCCTCTTCGTTTTTGATGAAACCAAACATTTTGATCACATCATTGAAATGAGTGTTCCAGCTCCGAGATGCTTGCTTAAGTCCATATATGGACCTTTGCAGCTTGCAAACCTTGTGATCAGTATCACTGGATGTGAAACCTAGCGGCTATTCCATATAGATATCTTCCTCAAGATATCCATTTAGGAATGCCATTTTCACGTCCATTTGCCATATTTCATAATCGAAATAGGCTGCAACGGCAAGCAATGTGCGGATGGATTTTAGCATAGCTACTGGGGAAAAGGTATCCTGATAGTCAATGCCTTCGCATTGACTATAACCTTTTGCCACTAGTCTAGCCTTGAATGTCTCCACATTCCCATCTGCACCAATCTTTCTCTTGAAGATCCATTTACATCCAATAGGTACTATACCTTCTGGTGGATCTACCAAGGTCCAGACTTGGTTTGAGTGCATCGAGTCAATTTCTGACTGCATTGCCTCTAGCCATTTCTCGGAGTCGATATCTGATATCGCCTCGTTGTAGGTTTTGGGATCATCACCATGAGCACCATTACCTACGAGGAACATTTCCTCTACATCCTCTGAAATAATACCTAAGTATCTTTCAGGGGGACGGGAAACTCTTTCCGATCTACGAGGTGGAGGAGGTAGTGTTCTTATTGGCTCAACCTGATTTGGTTCCACTTGGTCCTTAGCTCGTTCTGCTTGTGAGACTTTCTCATCAAGCTTAATCTGCTTTCCAATGCCGCTATCTTGAATAAACTATTTTTCAAGAAATATGGCATGTCGACTCACAATCACATTGTGGTCTTCTGGAATGTAGAAATAGTATCCTAATGACTCTTTAGGATATCCTATGAATCGAGCTCTAAAGGACCTAAACTCTAACTTGTCCGCTTGTTGTCTTTTGACATGAGCCGGACAACCCCAAATTCTGAGATGACTCAGACTTGGTTTCTTACCATGCCATATCTCATACGGTGTGGTAGGAACGGTTTTAGAGGGAACCCTATTCAGTAGATAAATTGAAGTTAACAATGAGTGTCCCCAAAGAAAATCAGGGAGGTCTGTGAAGCTCATCATGGATCGAACCATATCTAATAGAGTCCGATTTCTCCGTTCTGAAACCCCGTTGAGTTGAGGTGTTCCTGGTGGAGTCCATTGAGAGACTATGCCATTTTCCTTTAGATAGTCTAGGAATTTTCGGCTAAGGTATTCACCTCCTCGATCTGATCGAAGAACCTTAATGGGTTTTTCAGTTTGTTTTTCTACTTCATGTCTGAATTCTTTGAACTTTTCAAAGGCTTCAGACTTGTGTCTCATAAGATACACATACCCATACCTAGACAGATCATCGGTAAAGATAATGAAGTAGACAAAATTGCCTCTAGCCGGCACATCAAATGGGCCGCACACATCAGTATGTACTAGGGCAAGGAGATCTGTGGCCCTCTCCCCATGTCCAACAAAAGGGAGTTTAGTCATTTTGCCTTGAAGACAGGATTCACAAGTTGGATATGACTCGGAAGTCAATGGACTCAATAGCCCATTTTTCTCCAATTTGTTGATCCTATCTTCTGCTATATGACCTAATCTCAGGTGCCATAGATATCTATCATTTGGACTATCCCTAGGTCATTTGGCATTCACGTTTTGCTCGATAGTTAGAACAGGTACATCAATATGTAGCTGATAAAGACCATTAATAAGGAAACCATTTGCAATTTTATTTCTTTCATAAAGAATGTTACAATGGTCCTTAAAGAAGGTAATCACATAGCCTTCTTGTGCTAAGCATGAAACAGAAATCAAATTCCTGCTAGCTGCAGGCACATAATAACAGTCTTTCAAAACTAAGTCTAAACCAGATGGTAATCGAAGAGGGTATGTTCCCACGGCTACTGCAGCAACTCTTGCTCCATTACCGATGCGTAGGATCATGTCTCCATCCCTCAGCCTCCTGCTATCCTCAAGACCCTGCATGAAGTGCACAGATGAGCACTAGAACCAGAGTCAAGCACCCAACTGGATGCAGAAGAAACCGTAAGGTTAGACTCAATAACGAGCATACCTCCAGAAGGACCTTCCTTCTTGTTCTTCAGGGTGGCCAGGTAAGTAGGGCAGTTCTGCTTCCAATGGCCGTCGCTGTTGCAATGGAAATACTTTCCTTTGACATCGGCCTTCTTTCTTCGGCTCTGCCTTCTTCTTCTTTGATCCTTCCACCTTTTGCTTTTTCACAGACTTCTTTTTCTTTCCATAAGACTTTCTTTTGGAAGAAGTCCGTTCCATAGCAAGAACTGAGCCTTTAGAACCTTTCATAGAAAGCTCAGCGGTAACCAGCATATTCATTAATTCGGCCAAGGAATTTTGAAGTTTATGCATGTGGTAATTCATGATGAATTGCCCATATGCATCAGTCAAGGATTGCAGAATAATATCATTCTGCAGGTCCAAGTCTAACTTCACACCGAGCTTCTCAAGCTCTTCCATGTCCTTGATCATTGTCAGACAGTGATCTTGGACTGACTGCCCATCACGCATCTTAGCCTTAAAAAGTCATTTCGTGACTTGATATTTGGCTGCGCGACTCTGTTCACCAAACATCTCCTGTAGGTGAGCCAACATTTGGCGAGCAGTCCCGATATCTTCATGTTGGCGCTGGAGCTCATCAGACATCGAGCCCAACATGTAATATCTGGCCTTATTATCTTCGTCTATCCATTTTTTCAGAGATGCTCTCTGTTCAATAGATGGACGGGCTGGTAAGGTGGGAGGGTCCTGGTCCAAAACATGGGTTAACTTCTCAGAACCCAAAATAATTTTGTAGTTCCTGAGCCAATCTTTATAATTGGGTCCAGTCAGTCTATGTGTGTCCAGGATACGTGCCAATGGGTTGGACGCAGACATTTTTCTGTAGAGAGTCAAAGATTCTAGTTAGATACTGTAATTATGACTTGACCAATTTGTTTAGAGAATTTTATTTTTAAACAAATTAGCTCCCACTATTTTCTCGGATCCCTACACTCCCTCTGTAGAGATGCAAAAATCTCCATGATTAATGATTTCTAGTGGGTGGTGCGGTCTCACCAACTGACTCATCACCTCACCTAACAGTTATTGGTGATGGGTTAGCCAATGAGTGAACAACTCTTGTTCAATGATTCTCTAATCATGGTGCACCCAAACTTGGTCTCTAATTCATGAATCTCACCGTATCCAAAATATTGATCCACTCCTTAGTTAAGTCAGACCCACCATTTGCATAGACTGGATTCCTAATTGAGTCTCTCACCGTATCCGAAATATTGAGCCCAACTCATCCTCCAGCCCATAGCATCCAATGCCTAATAGACATGGTTGCATCTTCCGGTGCAACTGAGCCACTGTATCCAGCCGAGAACAATCAACCCCGGGAAGGGCCCGCACATCTACAATGGTGGAAGACCTCAGACTTAATCTTTTCTTAGGGAGAATTGATTCAGGTCTCATTAAACTAGACTTGTCATAGTCATAACAATTATGACTAACCTAGTGGCATGGGTTAGCTCGGATTATTGACCACCTTAGATCAGAACTGTGTCAACAGATATGGCCAGGTAAGTGAGACGGTGGAAGGAATATGCCATTAACTCGTACAAGAATGCATTCAGGTCGAGTAGCTTCCAATTAAAAACCAGTCGGTCGTATGTGCCAAACTTACCTTAGACACCAAATTGTTGAGCCAGAACCAATTGGGTTAGCCTACAATCCAGACTCTAACCTCTGAGCCTAATTAGGTCTTGCTTGATCGTGACTCGATCTTGACCCAGACTTAATCCTATTAGGCTGGTCAATTTAAGCATTGTTGATCCCATCTAACCAACTCTTGATTCGGTTTGATCAACCGCTTAGACCTAATTGAGCTACCCAAGCCCGAACCCAGTATTATGAATATGTCTTAGATCTGAAAATTCTCAATTTTAGATCCTAATTAATATTCCATAAACTTAATTCTTTAATTAAGTAGGGTTCATAAATAAAATATGCACAATAAATCCTAGGGTTTCAGGATCTAGGGTTTTGCAGAAAGTAAGTTTTGGGTTTCTGATTAAGGACGAATGCACGCAGCACCCCTACACATCATAAGAACACCCCATCGAATGGAAAGAGAGGGCCTTTAAATCCTTCTTCATTCTTATGACCGGACGGCCAAGAGGAACGCCTTAATCAGGAACATGCAATACTACAAAACAGTTTTAGATCTATATCATATATCTCATATACAAATTAGATCTAATCATGGCATATTTTGCATACATCTCATGTATCGTAATCATGCATGTTTTTAGATCTAAATTATCTCATAATAATCTAAAAAATTAGATTTAAATTGATCTAATCAAAATAAATTCTAATCTAGATAATTATGTAGAACTATTCTACAACTAGTCTAGACATGCATCAATCATATCTCATATGATATTTAAAATTAAATAATTTTTATTTACTATTTTTTAGATGTTATTATAACCATTATAATATCAAAAAATAGTAAATAAATAGATCTAAAATATGATTTAATCAGATTAAATCAAAAACATGCAAGACTATTCTATAGAACTATTCTATTTTAGAACTAGTCATGCATATTTTCTAATCTTAGATCCAAATTATTTAATTTTAATTTTTTTGATTTTAGATCTAATCACATCTCATGTGATATCTAAAATCACTTATTTTCTAATTAAAATAAATTTAAAATTAGATCTAAATACTTTTAGAACCTTGGCTCTGATACCAGTTGAAGGAAAATCCTGATTTTCTCGGACCAGGTTCGTTCAGATCTGATCAGATCAAGAGATATATTTCAAAAATTTTTCTCTTTGATCTTAATTAGATCTAAGATGTTTCAGATCTGATTTTATTATTTTAATAATAAAATAAAATAAAGATAAATTAAATCAAATTTAATTTACCTTGATATGGGTAATCCTATTACCCAGTTGATGATCCTGTATGCAGCGGAAGGTTCTGGATCTAGCCATGCAAGTGCCTGGCCTCTACCGATATCCACTCAGGCTGGATCTGGAGATCCTCTTCTTCTCTATCACATCTCCAAAAATTAGATCTGGATCTGATCTGGAGGATCTTCAAAACTCCTTTTGAAGATCAGCAGTCGTCCTTTGCAGCAGCGCAGCCTTCTAGCTTTCAGTCGCCTTTCTTTGATCTGGATCGCACCAACCAAAAATCCAAAACTCCTTTTGGATGTGGAGAGCAAGGGGAGAAGATGGTTTGGCATGGAGGAAGAGGGGAGAGGCAGCCTTGGGGCATGGGGAATTGTGATTGCTTTCAATCACTTCAATTTTTTTTTTTTGAGTTGGGCGCAGGGTCTTATTTATAGACTAACTGTGATCCAACTCCTCTTCTTCCCAACCAATCACAACCCTTTGTGAAATCAGATCTAAATCTGATTGGTGGGAATAGAGTCCCCTGGATTCCTCCTTAGAGGGTGCCTAAGACCAGTCAAAGTTGGTTCTTAGGAGAACTCTAATTGGAATCCAAAAAGGAGATGGAGTCCTTGTCCAACAAGGACTCCTAGGCGCCTCCAACTTGGGCACACGCCACCCTTGGCGTGCGCCCTCCTCCTTGCCAGGTTCTGGCAGGGGGACAGGCCCCCACCAGCTCTCCAATAGGTGCATGACATGTGGTCAAAAGTCAAAGTGTCAATGGTCAACATTTGACCAGTCAAAGGTAGACTTTTGACCAAAGTCAAAGAACAAGAAATGGCAGGTGACCAAAAATGGCAGGTAATGTCTTACAAATAAGACAACCTTTTCTGACTTGGACAACCTCCAGTCAGACCATATGAAGGCCTCTGATTGAGCACAAACTCCTTTGGCTCAGTCAGGACAACTTATTTATGATAGCAAAAGAAGAACGTTAGGTTCAATCGAGTGCTAGCACGATTTCCTTGAACCTAATTGAATCTCATTCAGATCAATTGAACTAGGATCAGTTCAATTGATGATCACCAGATTCAAACCCTTGTTTGTGTGACCCAGTTAGGTTCAGTTCTGTATGGTAATGGGATATGTCATGATCTCTATCATCGACATCATCGAAACTCCTTTCGATGGATCAGAACTCTTCTGATTCGAACAGCTAGAATGATCGATCATCTAAATCATTCTAATTGCTCCCAAAATCCACCAGTGACACCTAGCAGTATATGGTGGCAACCCATCAGAGCTGAATGCGAACCTCTTGGTGCAGCTACCTGTGTGATTAAGTTCTTCTATCTTGAGCCCCGATCAGATTAGGGTTAAGGTAAACTCGTCAAACCCTAGTCTCTGTCATATGATGTAATCATTCGATTCGAGTCCAATGTGAAAATCTAAATAGAAACTCTTTCTATTATTTCACTCTGCCATGGCCATGGACTTCTGGACTTGATTCTCATGATCATCATAGGGCTGCTCCTCTACCACCGAGGTAGATAGATTCCATCTTGATGCAATCCAGTTCCTACAATGAACATGTCATAGCCAACATACACCTCAGGGTTCCATATGGCTAGGAGACCGAGTAATGGTGTAGTCAAACTATAACACCCTCAAGGTGAACTGCCGATGCATCTCAGGTCAAAGAACCAGACACACTACTGCAGCATCGAGTCAGTCATTGACGAGAAGGTAGACTCCCTAATGACTACTCGAGGTGGTCACGCTCAGTGCCCTCGTTCTCTAACGAGTACCTGTACTCTCGCTCCGGTGTCTCCACACCGTAGACTCAAGACTCATCTACTAAAGAGAAGCGATTGTACACCAACCTTCCGGATCAATCACCATCCTCGTGATGATCCTATGGTCGGAAGCAATTTATGAGTTAATAATGATTATTCATGTCTTAAATTTTCAACTCTTGAAAATATGAATTATCATTACCATTAACTCAAAGGATGTATCACAGACACTAAATACACATATGTGATAGAAAATAATCCATTTATTGATTTTAGTCAAAATTATAATTTTGCCCCTAGAAGTGTATTATAAGTGTCAGCCAATTCTGGCTTCTAGGGCACATATATCTAACAATATTAGCAACACATTAATAAATAGACTCTAATAATTTATACCAGAATGTTGAAGTCATCGCCTAGTGGCATCTACAATATGGACATCACCATCGCTCCTAACAAATGTATTTGGGACCTCGACAGTACCAGGTAAGTTTTGTCCTAGAGGAGCACTTTGCATGTTTGGTCCAACATCGTTATCAACTTCGATATCATCAAAAATATGCCTAAACACCATCTTCACAATAACACCCCATTGAGGCTCCAAGGGATCACTAATGTAGAAAACTTGACTAACTTGGGAGGCAAGTATATACGGTTCTTCAGTGCGGAGATGGTGTTGCATGTTAACGAGAGTAAAATCACATTCATCAGTCTTCATCCCAGACTATGATAAGTTATCATTCTAATCATACTTTATCAACACAATCCTCCCTTTAGAATAATAGTCCAAGATGACTATCTTCTCCACCATACCATAATAGTTCAAATACTTTGTACGAGACTGTGAATCCCTCGAGCTAGAATAACACCTAGTGGTGGCACTCAACATGATGCCACTATTTTGTGTTGCCATATTTATGGATCTGCTGTGAATATTAAACCTGTAGCCATTAATGACGAGCTATTTATACTCATGCACGGTACAATTAGGGCCCATTAAGAGAGCACGTACTTCAGGACTCACATCACTAAGCGGCAATCTCCACACCTAATTAAAGAGATGATATCTAATTAGTAAACATGTTTAAATAAGTTGTACAAGACAAAAATATATAATTACTTACATGATCTTTAAACTATTCAAAAAAATTTTTGCCGTGCATTTTCTCTTTCTCCCGCATACTTAGAGCACCATATTTTACTCTTATGACCTTCTTGTGTTTGCTGCATACACAAAGAATAAATTTAGGTATAATTAAATATTTTCTTTTAATTATTATGAAATAAATAAGGCTGAGTGACTCAACTTATGTATGACTCAATGACATCATAGTTGAAGAGCACGTAGCGGTGTGCCTTATCCCTTTCCTCAATGCTTAAATCAATAAGACGGTATGAAGTGGAAAGTCCACCTGGCTATGGAATGGACTCAGATGCAGGCTCATTAGCTCATACCGATCATCCTGATTCCTCATTGGTCGATTACAATGTGTCTCAAGATTATTTAAGTATATGGTACAAAAATCAATACACTCTTAACCCAAATAACCTTCTACTATGGATTCCTCTAGGCGATTCATATATATTACATAAGATTTCTAAGTTTGAATATTTTTTTCAGTAGGATACATCCATCGAAAGAACATTAGGCCTCCAGGTGCATCTTCCCCCACAAGGTGTACGGTAAGATGCATCATAACCATGAAAAATGATGGTAGAAATATCTTCTCCAAATCACATAATATAGTCACCATTCTTGCTTTCATTTTCTTCACATCTTTCTTAACCAACCTCTTTGCACAATTATCTCTATAAAAATTGAAGAGACGAATAATAGCCATTCTAACATTTTTTGGCAACACACGGCGAATAGCTATTGGGATCAATTCTTGCATCAGCATATGATAATCATGAGTTTTCAATCCCCCAAGTTTGACATTCTTACTATTCACATGCTTTGATATGTTGCTTGAGTATTCATCAGGGATCTTTATGTTCTCCAACGAGGCTGAAAGATTGGCTCATTTGAAGCTTTGCTTTCTTTTCTTTAAAGCTAGAGAGGATATGCTAAATGTTGTTGAAGGTTGCTCTTGAATGCCCTTTGATTTTTCATCTTGGTTCCTCTCTTTTTTCTCTCTTTTTTATGTGCAATGAAGACCACTTTAATCTACAATGATATCTCTTTAATCTTTCTTAGTTTGGCTTTCCAATCGATTCTCTAGGAGATGGCTGGAGAAATAGTTCTAGCCATTAGAAGTCTTGAAATAGTCATTGAAGTGGAGAAATAGCCATCTGAAAGGTTGCAGAAAACTAGCCATTATGCCTGTCCCGACATTGAGGTCGACTCTAATTTCTTAGGGGTCGATTCCAATTTGCCTCATGTTGACTCAAATGACAAAAGAGTCGACTCAGCCTCAGGATCTAAAAATGATGCATTCTACATTTTTTTGAGAGCTAGCTTGCCTGCTACTGGAGTTAGTTTGACCATTAGGGTCGACTCCAATCCTGCTGGGGCCGACTCCAATCAGGCAATTCTAAAAATATTGCTTTCTATTTTCCTCTGAGAGAGTCGGCTCCTATTGGGCTTGAGTTGACTTGAACTCATGCTAGTCTTCTCCAATGTGCTGGGGTCGACTTCAATCTTCTTGGAGTTAACTCTGATCCTCTTGAAACTTAAGATTACTCATTTTAACACCTATTTGAGTGATAGGGTTGGCTTCATTGACTTTGGGGTCAACTCCACTAAGTCTAAATTTGAATTATTTCTTTTAAAATTTGTGATTTAGTGAATTTTGAGAAGATCTTTTTGATGGATTATTTCTTCAATTTGAGTACCTAGAAAGACCTACATACGTTTTTGAAATATATGATTAGTATCATCTATGCTCAACATTTTGGAATCATGAAAATCAATCTTAGGATCAACATCAGTGCTCATATACTCCCTACTATTATCTGACCTTAGGCACTTGATTGGTTTTCCTGTTTCTTTCCCAACTTCAGCTCTCTAGGGCTTGAATTAGGCAAATACCTCTGATTTTTTCCTAATCACGTACACCCAAACCTTCCTTAAAATGTCATCAATGAAGGTTAGAAAATATCTCTCCCACTCCTAGTCATAATGGAGGCAAGTCCCCAAACATCCGAGTGCACCAGCTCTAGGACTCCTACACTTTGCTTGGCATTGCTAGCAAAACTGACTCTATGCTATTTGCCATCGATGTAGGGCTCACAAAGGTCATTTTCCTCCTTCAATGCTAGAACTAGACCTTTTTTGCATAATTCCATGTGCCCTCAATCACTCATGTGGCTCCTCCGATAATGCCATGGTCGGTAGGCCAATTGCTCCTCTTTTGTTGCTACAAGCACCTCAGCATTATCAGTCACAACTGAGCCCTCTATGGTGTAGAAATTATTGCTTAATCTTCTGCCTCTCATCACTACTAGAGCTTTCTTTATGATCTTCAAACACCTTGGCTGGCTACTAAAAGCATAGCCTTGCTTCTCCATGTAGCCCAAAGAGATCAAATTCTTCTTTAGTTTTGGATTGAGTTTGACATTAGTAAGTGTTCGAATGACTCCACATATCCTCACCCTATCCATGCTAATCCTAGCAACCCTATAAGGGTGATAATTATCAAGGCTCGCACTTCCTCCATCCGTCTCTGCATATGTAGCAAACTAGCCCAGATGTAAAGTGTAGTGATGGGAGTAAGCTGAATCAAGTATCCAATGATTTTTGTGCTATGTGATGTCATTTGAAACCATAGCAAATTATCCTCACTATCCTCAAATGAATTGGCCCCCATGTTGGTCGAACCTCCGTTCAAAGTGCCCTTGCCCTTCTGATTCTTCAAAAGTGGGTAGTTTCTCTTACCATGTATTTGGTTGGATCCATGAGAGAAAGGATGAAAAAGATTGGAAGGATGCATGGCCTCCATCTATTATTTGGTTTAAAAAGTTATTGGAAGGATGGATGAAAATATAGGATTCTTCATCCATCCTGGTCCACCGATTTACATCCTTCCAAATTGGAAGGATGCAAGAAAGAATGAATGGAGCATTGATGGATGAATTTTTACATTGATAAAATTATTTTTTATTAATTTCTTAATAAAACAATTATATTTATTCACTTTTTCACTCATATTATTTTTATATATACTATTAAATATTATTACTAATTATTTTAATTTTAGTACATAATTTTGATAATTATTATTAAATAACTAGAATTATCTTTAATTTCTTTATTTTTATTTACTATTTTTATTTAATTATTTATATAATTTTAACAAATTATTAAATTTAATTATAAATTAACTAGTTATTTATGTAATTAATTTATTAATAATTTAATTATAAAATTATTTATTAAACTAAATTAAATTAAATTAAATATTTATTTAATTTTTTATATAATTATAGATTATAATGATTATAAGTGTCAATATTATTTTCTTGTTTAGTATAAATTAGTATTATAAATTGATAATAATAATATTTTTTCAAAGGATAGTTCAGTAAAAATTCTATATAAATATCATCTATTTTTTCTTTCATTCCTCCTATACTAAATAGAAAAGAAAATCATTTCCATCCATCCTTCCATGTTTTACCAAATATATCAAAGTATGGATGGAAGATCATATTAGATGTGTGCCCTAGAAGCCAGATTGGCTAACACTTGTAGTACACTTCTAAGGGCAATTTTATTATTTTGACTATAAATTAATAAAAAAATTATTTTCTATCATAATGTGTGTTTAAACTGTATGTAATACATCCTTTGAGTTAATGATAATGATAATTCATATTTTTAAAGAGTTAAAAATTTAAGACATGAATTTTCAAAATTAACTCATAAACTACTTTCGACCGTAGGATCATCACGAGGATGGTGATTGATCCAAAAAGTTGGTGTATGATCACTTTTTTTGAGTAGATGAGTCTTGAGTCTATGGTATGGAGATACCAAAGCGAGAGTATAGATACTCGTTAGAGAATGAGAGCACTAAGCATGACCACATCGAACATTCATAAGAAAGTCTATCTTTTCATCGATGACTGGCTCGATATTGTAGTAGTGTGTCTGATTCTTTGACCTGAGGTGCATCGGCAATTCACCTTAAGGGTGCTATAGTTTGACTATACCATAACTCAATCTTCTAGCCATTCAAAATTTTGAGATGTATGTTGGCTATAGTAGGTTCATTGTAGGAATTGGATTGCACCAATAAGAAATCTATCTACCTCGATAGATAAGGAGTAGCCCTATGATGATCATGAGAATCGAGTCCATAAGCCCATGGCCATGGCAGAGTAAAGATGATAGAAAGAGTTTCTATAAGGATTTCACATAGGACTCGAATTGAATGATTAATTCATATGACGGATATTGGGTTTGACGAGTTCACCTTAATCCTAATCCTGTCGAGGCTCAAGAGAGAAGAACCCAATCACATAGGTAGCTGCACTGAGAGATTCACTTTTAGTTCTGATGGGTTGCCACCATATACTGCTATGTGTCACTGATGGATTTTGGGAGAAATTAGAATGATTTTGATGATTGATCATTTTAATTGTATGAATCAGAAAAGTTCTGGTCCATCGAAAGATATTTCGATGATGTCGATGATGGAGATCATAATATATCTCATTACCATATGGAACTGAACCTAACTAGGTCACACAAATAAAGGTTTGGATCTGGATGTCATCAATTAAGCTAATCTAGTTTGATTGATTTTGATTAGATCCAATCAGGTTCAAGGTAATCGTGCTAACACACGATTGAGCCTGACTTTCTCCTTCTATAATCTTTCTGATTCATCTTAACCAAGACAAATTTAATTTGACTCATTCCTATATGTTGAATGGATTTATTTTCATCTGACTAGAACAAGTCTAGATAAGATTAATTATGAAAATTAAATTCATTTCTAGTGCAATTGGACTAGGGTCAATAGTTGGCCCAATTAAGAGAATTAAGGGTCACATGATCAAAGAATTTTAAAAAATTCTATAGAAATCTTTTTACTTTAATTTTTGGTTATCTGATAGGGAATGAGCTATACTTTATGTGTCCAAAATTTTGTGATTTTTGGGGGTTCCTAGATGGGGTTTTAATAGAGTTTGATTTGGATCAAACTTTTAAGGGAAGAGTCCTAGACGCACATAGACTCTTCCTTATCCTTTCATGCCGCCACATTCCAATGGATTTTTGGTGTCAAAACCAGATGGGATCTAGGGTTTTTCATGAAGATCAAGTCTAGGAGTTCCAATGGTCAAATTAATAAGATTTTTCGTCAAAAAGGGACTCTTTATGAGGCTATGTCTTGTATAAGAACTCTTCTCATGAAATTGCCTCAATGTAATTTTTTTTTCCACACCTAAAGGAGCCTTCCCTATGATATCCATGCCCCCTCTATCCTCTCTCTTCCTCTCTTCTATATGCCTAAAAAGTTAGGTACAAATCTAAGTTGAAGGTCCATGGTTTTTGGCACAAAATTCAGCATCTACGCGACTTTGTTCGTGAGATGAATAGGCTGCCCTCAGAAGTCATTTTGAAGGCTTTTTAAATTAGATGCAGATCTAATTTTTGGAGAAGAGATTAATGAGGAGAAGACGTTCAGATCTTGACCAAGTGGATATCAGTAGAGGCTAGGCACATGTGTGGCTCCTTCCAGAACCTCAGGAGTCAATAGGATCATCATAGGATAATTAGATTACCAAATCATGTACTTAAAATTAAATCTGATTTAATTTTATTTTTAACTTTTAATATTAGATTCTATTATCAGATTCAAGAAGTTTCAGATCTGATTAAAATTTTAGAAATTTTTTTTTTGAAATATTCCTTCAGATCTAATCAGATCTGAACGATCCGGTGCCGAAAAAATAGGTTTTTCCTTCAACTGGTATCAGAGCCAGGTTGCAGTTCTTCAGATCTATTGTAGATCTAATTTTATTTTTATTTTTAATCTAATATTAAAAAGTTTTAGATGTCATGTCAGATATGATTAGATCTAAAATCAAAAAATTAAAATTAAATCATTTAGATCTAATGTGTATGAGATGCATGACTAGACTGGGAATAGAATAGTTCTATGTGTAGTCTAGTATAATCATATTATTAATTTAATTAAATATGATTATAGATTTATTTAATTTTTATTTTTTTGATATTATAATTATTTTAATCAGATATAAAAAATAAAAAATAAAGTTTTTAATTTTTGATTTATTCATATGTGATACGAAAAGATGCATGTTTAGACTAGTTATAGAATAGTTCTACAAATTATCTAAAATAGTTTTATTTTGATATGATCAAAAATAAATCTATTTTTAGATATTATATATGATATTTTAGATCTAAAAAATATGCATATTTAATTTAGTGATGATACATGAGATGTATGCAAAGCATGTATTAGTTAGATTATTAATTATATATATGATATATGATGTAGATCTAACTAGTTTTATAGTTTCAATTATATTTCTGATTAAGGCGTTCCCCTTGGCCGCCCGATCATAAGAACAAAAGTAGGATTCAAAGGCTCTCTTCTCTCATTCAATGGGGTGTTCTTATGGCGTGTAGGGATGCTGCGCGTTCAGCCTTAATCAAAAATCAGAACTTATTTTTCTACAAAATCTTAGATCCTAAAATCCTAGGATTTTGATACATATTTTTTTGTTTATGAACCCAAACTTAATTAAGAATTAAGATTATGAAACTAATTAGGTTTAAAATTGAGAATTTTTAGATCTAAGATATTTTCATAAAATTGGGTTCGGGCTTGGGTAGCTCAATAAGGTCTAGCGGTTGATCAAACTGAATCAAGAGTTGGTTAGGTAGGATCAAGAGTGCTTAGAATTGACCAGCCCAATAGTTGTAAGTTTGGATCAAGGTTGATTCACAACCACATATGATCGATCCAATTAAGACCTAATTTGGCTCCGTGGTTCGAGCTTGGATTGTAGGCTAACCCGATTAGTTCTAGTTCGATAATTTGGTATCTAAGGTAAGTTTGACAAGTATGATTGATTGATTTTTAATTGGGAGCTACTCGACCTGAATGCATTCTTATTGAGTTAATGGCATATCCCTTCCATCGGTCTTATGTACCTGGCCATTTGTGTCAACCCAGTTTTGATTTGAAGTGACTAACAGTTTGAGCTAATTCATGCCACTAGGCTTGTCATAACCTTTATGACTAAGTCAAGTCTAAGAGATCTAAATTGAATCTTCCTAAGAAAAGATTAAATCAATTGATCTTCCATCATTGTAGATGTGTGTGCCCTTTTTGGGATTGATTGTTCTTGGCTGATTACAGTGGCTCAGTTGCACCAAAAAGATGCAACCACATCTATTAGGCATTGGATGCTACGGGTTCAAGGATGGGTTAGGCTCAATATTTTGGATATGCTGAGGGACCCAATCAGAAATCCAATTCGTGTAAATGGTGGGTTTGACATAACTAAGGAGTGGACCAATATTTTAGACATAATGAGATTCATGAATTAGAGATCAGGATTAGGTGCACCATGATTAGAGAATCATTGAATAAGAGTTGTCCACTCATTGGTTGATCCATAATCAATGACTGTTAGGTGAGATGGTGAGCCAGTCAGTGGGACCACACCATCCACTAAAAATCAATTGATCGTGAAGATTTTCTCATCTCTACCCAAAGAGTGTAGAAATTCGAGAAAATAGTGGGAATCTAATTTATTTAAAAATAAAATTTTTAAATAAATTGATTAAGTCTAATTATAAAATCTAACTAAAAATTTTGACTCTCTATAGAAAAATGTCTGCATCCAATCCACTAGCCCATATCCTGGACACTCATAGATTGACTGAAACCAACTTCAAGGATTGGCTCCAGAACTTCAAAATTATTTTGGGTTCTGAGAAGTTGACTCATGTGTTGGAACAGGATCCTTCCACTTTATCAGCCCATCCATCCACTGATCAAAGAGCATCTCTAGAGAAGTGGATGGATGATGATAACAAAGCCAAGTATTACATGTTGGGCTCGATGTCTGATGAACTCCAATGCCAACATGAGGACATTAAGACTAGTCGCCAAATGTTGGCTTACCTACAAGAGTTGTTTAGTGAATAAAGTCGCATAGCCAAATATCAAGTCACTAAAAAATTTTTTAAGGCTCAAATGCATGATGGACAGTCGGTCCAAGATCATTGTCTGATGATGATCAAGGACTTAGAAGAGCTTAAGAAGCTCGATGTCAAGTTGGACAAAAATTTATAGATTGATATAATTCTACAATCCTTGACTGATGCATATGGGGAGTTCATCATGAACTACCATATGCATAAATTACAGAATACTCTAGCAGAACATATGAATATGCTGGTTACTATTGAGCTTTCTATGAAAGGTTCTAAGGGCTCAGTAATTGCTGTGGAGCAGACTTCTTCCAAGAGAAAGTCTTTTGTAAAGAAGAAGAAATCCATGAAGAAGTAGAAGGTGGATGGTGGGAAGAAAAAGAAGGTAGAGCCGAAGAAGAAGGTCGCTAACAAAGGAAAATATTTTCATTGCAATACAAACGGTCATTGAAAGCAGAACTGCCCCTTGTACTTGGCCAGCCTGAAGAACAAGAAGGAGGCAGGTCCTTCTAATGGTATGCTTGTTATAGAATCTAATCTTACAGTTTCTTCTGCATCTAGTTGGGTGCTTGACTCTAGTTGTAGTGCTCACTTATGCACTTCTATGCAGGATCTTAAGGATAGCAAGAGGCTGAGGGATGATGAGATGATCCTATGCATTAAAAATGGAGCAAGAGTTGCTGCATGGCCATGGAAACATACCCTCTGCGATTACCGTTAGGATTAGATTTAGTTCTTATAGACTATTTTTATGTTCTTGCAACAAGTAGGAATTTGGTTTTTGTTTCATGTTTAGCACAGAAAGGCTATGTAATTAGTTTTCTTAAGGACCATTGTAATATTTTTTATAGAAAAAATAAAATTGCAAGTGGTTATCTTATTAATAGTTACCATTAGTTATATATTGATGTTTCTATTTTTAATATCGAGCAAAATGGGAATGCCATAGGATCAAAATGACCTAGGGATAGTCTAAATGATAGGTATCTGTGGCACTTTAGGCTAGGTCAAATAGTGAAAGACAAGATTAACAAATTGAAAAAATTTGGGCTATTGAGTCCGTTGGCTTTGGAGTCATATCTGATTTGTGAATCATGCCTTCATCATAAAATGACTAAGCTTCTTTTTGTAGGACATGAGAAAAGGGCCACAGACCTACATGCCCAAGTACATACTGATGTATGCGGCCTATTTGATGTGCCGACTAGAGGCAGCTCTATCTACTTCATCATCTTTATTGATGACTTATCTCGATATGGGTATGTGTATTTGATGTGATATAGATCTAAAGCTTTTGAAAAGTTCAAAGAATTCAAACATGAAGTAGAAAAACAAACTAAAAAATTCATTAAGATTCTTCGATCAGATTGAGGAGGTGAATATTTTAGTTGGAAATTCTTAAACTTTTCTATGCAAAATGGCATAGTCTCTTAATGGACTCCACCTAGAACACCTCAACTCAATGGGATATCAGAATGGAGCAATCGGATCTTATTAGATATGGTCTGATCTACGATGAGCTTCATGGACCTCTCTGAGTTTTTTTGGGGACATAGTCTAATGACCGCTATATATTTATGAAATAGGATTTCCTCTAAAATCGTTTCTACCACACCGTATGAGATATGACATGATAAGAAATCAAGTCTGAGTCACCTTAGAATTTGGGATTGTCCGGCTCATGTTAAGAAACAACAGGCAGACAAGTTAGAGTATAGGTCCTTTAGAGCTTGATTATTAGATATCCTAAAGAGTCATTAGGATAGTTTTTATATCTCTCGAAAGATCATAATATGATTGTGAGTCGACATGCCATCTTCCTTGAAAAATAGTTTATTTAAGATGGTGGCATCAGAAGGTAGATTAGGTTTGAGAAGAAAGTCTCCGAAGAGCAACGAGCTAAGGATCCTATGAAACCTAATCAGATTGAGCCAATCCAATCACTACCTCCTCCATCTCATAGATCAGAAAGGATTTTTCATCCTTCTGAAAGGTACTTAGGTACTATTTCAAAGGACGTAGAGAAAATATTCCTCACAAAAAATGGAGTTCATGGTGACGATCCCAAAATCTATGATGAGATGATATTAGATATCGACTTCGAGAAATTGTTAGAGGTAATGAAGTTAGAGATTGACTCAATACGCTCAAACCAAGTCTGAACTTTGGTAGATCCACCTAAAGGTATAGTACCTATTCGATGTAAATGGATCTACAAGAGAAAGATAGGTGCAGATGAAAATATGGAGACATTCAAGGCTAGGTTAGTGGCAAAAGGATATAGTCACCACGAAGGCATTGACCATCATGATACCTTCTCGCTAGTAGCCATGCTAAAATGCATCCGCACATCGCTTGCTGTTGCAACCTATTTTGATTATGAAATATGGCAGATGGATGTGAAAACGACCTTCTTAAATGAATATCTTAAGAAAGATATCTATATGGACTAGCCGCTAGGTTTCACATCCAGTGATGCTGATCACAAGGTTTGCAAGCTACAAAGGTCCATCTATGGACTTAAGCAAGCATCTCAAAGCTGGAATGCTCATTTCAATGATGTGATTAAATCATTTAGATTCATCAATAACGAGGAGGAATCGTGTGTATTCAAAAAGATTAGTGAGAGCATTATTGTCTTTCTTGTACTGTATGTGGATGACATCCTCCATATTGGGAATGATATTCTCATATTGACCATAGTTAAAATATGGTTATCAAAAGAGTTCTCTATAAAACATCTAGGAGAGGCATCCTTTATTCTAGGAATTAAAGTCTATAGAGATAGATTGAATAGAATGCTGGGTCTCTTATAGAAGATGTACATAGAGGAGGTACTAAAAGCGGTTTAGCATGGAAAACTCTAAAAGAAGATTGGTGCCCTTCAGACATGGCATTCATCTCTCCAAGAAGATGTATCCCGACACACCTGAGGAGATTGAATGCATGAGCAAGATCTCTTATGCTTCGATAATAGAGAGCCCCATGTACGTCATGCTATGTACACCACCTGATATCACTCATGCTGTGAGTGTCACAAGTAGATATCAGTCAAATCCAGGTGAAAAGCATTGAATTTTTGTGAAATGTATCCTTAAGTACTTGAGAAGGACTAAGGATATGTTCTTGATTTTTGGTAATGGAAAACACCAGGTTCAGGGTTATTCAGACTCAAATTTTATGTCTGATATCGATGATCAAAAGTTGACATCTAGTAGTCTGTTTGTGTGTAATGATGATGACTGTGATAGTAGATTCAACCATGGAAGTAGAGTACATCGCTGCATCGAAAGCTGCAAAGGAGGCATTCTGGTACAAAAAGTTCACTACAGAACTTGGAGTGATGCCATCAGATGCCGTCCCTCTGTACTACGATAATAATGGCACCATAGCCCCAGCTAAGGAGCCGAGGTCTCACCAGAAATCCAAGCACATCGAGCGGCGATTCCACCTCATCTGTGATTATCTCGAGAAGGGTTATGTCGAGGTCAAGAGAGTCGACTCTGTGGACAATGTGGCAGATCCACTGATGAAGCCTTTAGACCAGCAGAAGATCAAAGCCCATCTTGAGAAGATGGGACTTAGATTTGTAGCCAATTGGCTTTAAGTCAAGTGAAAGTTTGTTAGATGTGTGCCCTAGAAGCCAGATTAGCTAACACTTGTAATACACTTCTAAAGGCAATTTTGTTATTTTGACTATAAATTAATAAAAAAATTATTTTCTATTATAGTGTATGTTTAAAGTGCATGTGATACATCCTTTGAGTTAATGGTAATGACATTTCATATTTTCAAAGAGTTAAAAATTTATGACATGAATTTTCATAATTAACTCATAAACTGCTTTCGACCGTAGGATCATTACAAGGATGGTGATTGATCCAAAAGATTGGTGTACGATTGCTTCTTTTGAGTAGATGAGTCTTGAGTCTATGGTGTGGAGATATCAGAGCGAGAGTATAGATACTTGTTAGAGAATGAGGGCACTAAGCGTGACCACCTCGAGCATTCATAAGAAAGTCTACCTTCTCGTCGATGATTGGCTCAATGTTGTAGTAGTGTGTCTGGTTCTTTGATCTGAGGTGCATCGATAATTCACCTTAAGGGTGTTGTAGTTTGACTACACCATAACTTAGTCTCCTAGCCATTTAAAACCCTGATGTGTATGTTAGCTATAGTACGTTCATTGTAGGAATTGGATTGCACCAATAAGGGAACTATCTACCTCGATAGATAAGTAGTAGTCCTATGATGATCATGAGAATCGAGTCCATAAACCCATGGCTATGGCAGAGTAAAGATAATAGAAAGAATTTCTATAAGGGTTTTACATAGGACTCGAATCGAATGATTAATTCATATGACAGATATTGGGTTTGATGAGTTCACCTTAACCCTAATCCTGTCAGGGCTCAAGATAGAAGAACCCAATCACATAGGTAGCTACCCTGAGAAGTTCACTTTTAGTTCTAATGGGTTGCCACCATATACTGAGAGGTGTCAATGGTGGATTTTGGGAGCAATTAGAATAATTTTGATGATCGATTGTTCTAATTGTATGAATCAAAAAAGTTCTGGTCCATAGAAAGGTGTTTTATTGATGTCGATGATGGAGATCATGACATGTCTCATTACCATATGGAACTGAACCTAAGTAGGTCACACAAACAAGGGTTTGGGTCTGGGTGTCATCAATTGGGCTAATCTAGTTTGATTGATTTGGATTAGATCCAATCAGGTTCAAGGTAATCTTGCTAGCACACGATTGAGCCTGACTTTCTCCTTCTATAATCTTTTTGATTCATCGCAACTGAGTTGAATTTGATTTAACTCATTCCTGTATCTTGAATGGTTTATTTTTATCTGACTGAAATAAGTCTAAGTCAGATTAATTATGAAAATTAAATTTATTCCTAGTGCAATTGGACTAGGGTCAATAGTTGGCCCAATTGAGAGAATTGAGAGTCACATGATCAAAGAATTTTATAAAATTCTTTAGAAATTATTTTATTCTAATTTTTGGGTATGTGATATGACATGAGCAATAATTTTTGTGTACAAAATTTTATAATTTTTGGAGGTGCCTAAGCTTGGTTTTGATAGAGTTTGATTTAGATCAAACTCTTAAGGGAAGAGTCCTAAACGCACATGGACTCTTCCTTATCCTTTCATGCCACCACCTTCCAGATGGATTTTTTGTGTCAAAACTAAATGGGATCTAGGTTTTTTCATGGAGACCAAGTCCAGGGATTCCAATGGTCAAATTAATAAGGTTTTAGGTCAAAAAGGGACTCTTTATGGTGCTATATCTTGTATAAGAACTCTTCTCATGAAATTGCCTCAATGTAATTTATTTTTTCCACACCTAAAGGAGCCTTCCCTCTGATATCCATGCCCCTCTATCCTTTTTCTTCCTCTCTTCTATATACCTAAAAAGTTAGGCATAAATCTAAGTCGAAGGTTCAAGGTTTTTGGCACAAGATTCAGCATCTACGCGATGATATTTGTGAGACAAACAGGCTGCCCTCAGAAGTCATTTTGAAGGCTTTTCAAATTAGATCCAGATCTAGTTTTTAAAGAAGAGATTCATGAGGAGAAGATGTTCAAATTCTATTTGAGCAGATACCAGTAGAGGCTAGGTGCATGCATGGCTCCTTCCAAGATCTTAGAAATCAATAGGATCATCATAGGATAATTAGATTACCAAATTAGGTACTTGAAATTAAATCTGATTAAATTTTATTTTTAACTTTTAATATCAGATCTCTATGATCAGTCCGAGAAGTCTCAGATCTAATTAAGATTTTAGAAAAAATTTTTTTGAAATATTTCTTTAGATCCAATCAGATCTAAACGATCCTATGCTGGAAAAATAGGTTTTTCCTTCAGATCCATCCTTCTTTCCTTCTCCATTCTTCCTTCAATCCATCCTTCATACCAAATAAAGGGTTAAAGTGCCTAGTCTACTGGCACTTAAAGCACTTTAAATTCTTCATTTGATTGTTTCTTGACTTGGATCTCCCTTCGAACTTTCCTCTAACCCTCTCCTTGTGTCCTTTATGCTTCTCATTCATGGCAAGCATCTCTAAATTTCAGCCTTGCTTGCTCATCTTCTCTTTTTATTTATTTGACCTCAATATACCAACAACCTCTTCAAAATTCGGGATCTCTTTTATTAAAAATTATGTCCCAAAGCCAATCATCAATCTGTTGATGATTGAGCTCTTTCATATATATGTATGTGAATTGATAATTAATAAAATATTATTTGATCTTTATTCATCATAAATGTATATATCTTCTAATGAACTCTTGCATTGTGATAAATTTTTTAGGACTATTTTAAATTGATAAAGAAAAATTTATCATTTAGTCCTTAAATCTATTCACGACCAAACGATGTGCTATTACTAGGATGATAGTAATATCAAGTATAAGTCATTATGTGCCATATAGGTTGATTGTCTTCTTAACCAAGGAGTGTAGAGACACTGGTATGACATGCAGATGAGATGTAGGAGTATATCTACACTGAACGTGACCACTCCAAAGTAATCTACTGTCAAGTCTTGCTCTGAAGGGATATGGATATAAGTATCCTTTAGACCTGATATCATCATGATAATTTGCAAGCAACTCACTATACTTTGGTGCCAGATAACTTGAATTTTTAATTTAGTAACAGAAGATTTCTAGGTGCAGTCAAGTACTTATTAAGTCGGTATGTGATCAAGATGGGATTGATCGCTCTAAGAGTTTGAAAATAGTGCATCACTGTATTTCAGTTTAGCAAAATCTTGGCTAGGGTAATCCATGCGATGGATTTAAAATTTGAAATACAATATGGATAACTCATTTAGAGTTGATGGATAAATCCTAGGTCATCCTCTGAGCATTCAAGATCAAAAGGATGAATTATATGATTACCATATTCTAGTAGGTTCTAAATATTGCTTTACGTTCATTCGACCTTTCTGAATGTTAGGTACCATTACTAGATGGTCATTTTGATTAGAATAGAAATTTATTCCTATGCTACCGACTTTGGTTTGAACCTATAAGGTCACACTCAAAAGAAGTACATGTCCGATCATGTGGTTGATTGAGAGTCCCATCGGACTAAAACTCTATAATCAAGAATCCCACTGGACTAAAACTCTATGATTAAGAGTTCCAAAGAGCTAGGACTCTATGATGAAGAGTTTCACTAGACTAGGACTCTGTGATCAAGAAGCCCACTAGACGAAAACTCTATGATCAGGAGTCCCACTAAATAGATCATATATAGGTTCAAAGAATGAGAAGAATGAGAAGTTCGACTTTGAAAAGTCTTGGAAAATATCAGTCAACACATAACTCTTCAACTTTGAAAAGTCTGAGAGGTTCGAAGAATGAGAAGAGATCAGATCAGCACATCATACAATCTTCGCACAATCTAGCAGTCTTGGAAAATCGGATTAGTATAGGACTTCAAGTAGACGATCTGTAGAGGCCGAGCATCTTATGCTGCTATGAGCATCCTTCAAATCCTCAAATCTAAAAGTTAAAATAGTAGAGATCAGTGACCTGTACTCAGGTATAAAGTTCTAAACTTTAGTTGTAAGATCTAAAAGTTAGATCTAGGTTTCTACATCGATGTGATCGATGTTTATATTTTTATTTTTAGATTTTTATACATACTGTTGGGGTTGAATCTGCTCCTGCCGAAGTTTAGCTTGGTGTATTGTCTCAGGATGGGCTAGACTCCTCCAGTAGAACTCCTTCCGAACTACTTTCAGTCAGACTCCTCCAGTAGAACTCCTTTCGGACTCCTTTCAGTCGGACTCCTCTAGTAGAAATCCTTTCAGACTCCTTTCAGCTGGACTCCTTCAAGCCAGACTCCTTCGAACCAGACTCCTTTAGTAAAACTCCTTCCAGACTCCTTTCAGCCCAACTCCTTCAAGCCAGACTCCTCTAGTAGAACTCGTTTCAGACTCCAAGTCAAACTCATTCAAGCCGGACTCCTCCAATAGAACTCCTTTCGAACTCCATCAAGTCGGACTCCTCTAGTCGAACTCCTTTTGAACTCTTTCAAGCTAGACTCCTCCAGTCGAACTCCTTCTAGACTCCCTCCAGTAGCCTAAAGGGTTCCTTCTAATCAAACTTCTCACTATCAATAGAAGGATCTTGGCAATAATTCTTGATACAACGAATATCAGTCAACACATAGACGATCTTGAAGGCATCCAAACTCCAACTATTAAATCCCAACAAACTGGCATGTCACGATAATAGGCATTACCCTCCGTATCAAACTCCACATGATCCTGAATAGCCTACTATTAGGTAGTTATGGCTATCACCATCAGTTTGTTACAAGCTTCACCTATATAAGGAACTCTCTAGATATGTTTTCTCTCTAGGCTCTAAACTCTGCTAAAAATCTCTTTGAGTACTCCATTTCTATTGGTTAAAAGAGCTGACTTGATCGTCGGAGGGTCCTACCAGAGCCACCACCCCCGACTTTGAATAGGACTTTGTTTCGTAGGTCATGGGTGGCGACTCGTCTTCTCCAGCTCCCGCTCTATTTTGGTATCAACCAAATTCTACACCAACAAAATTGGTTCTAGAAGGAGGGGTTCAAGTCCCTTATTCTTAAAGGAGTACTCGATAGAGATCCTTCTTCTTCTTCAAAGTCCTTCTCCAACCAGCTTTGCAAAGATGCCATCCAAGAAGGCATCAACTAGGTAATCTACTTCCTACATGGCCAGATCTCATCGAGATTTGTGAGCTTCGACTTTATTTCCGACATCCCAGGCTCCTCCACTGGCAGCAATGGTGGATGTAGAGCAATTCAACCTTTTGATCCAGTAGGTCAAGGGTCTCACTAAAGCAGTGCGGGCCATACAGTAGCAACAACCATCGGTATTAGTTAAGCCAGAGAGAGCTTCACCAAAATATCAAGATTCGGTGCTGGAATGGCCTACTTGGGCTAGTCATTAGGCAACCCCAAAAATAGGAAAATAGAAGGTGAAGAGTTCTTATTCAAACCATGACTCCACCCCCAGAGAATCCCTATCTACATTCTGGCAGAAAACCCTCGAGATCCATGATCGAGAGGATCTTTTAGATCAAAGATTCCAAGAGATAAATCGATAGATTGAGAAACTCTGCCATGCCCCCATCACCCATGGCAATGATATCTGCATCGATCCTCCTTTCTTCTAGCAAATCATGCAGGAGTCGATCCCATCGAACTTCAAACTCTCCTAATTCGAGAGCTACGATGAGACCACCGATCCTGTCGACCATTTGAAGGCCTTCCAAACTATGATGCTGCTCCATGGCACACCAGATGCTATCTTATATTGAGCGTTTCCATCTACTTTGAATGAAGTAGTAAAAAATTGATACTCAACACTAAAGTCAGGTATGATCTTCTCCTTCGATCAAATGAGCCATCAATTTGCAGCTCATTTTGTTAGCAGCCATCATCCCATGCAAGGCTCG